>QLPI01024179.1:0-10954 GCA_003314275.1 Chroogomphus rutilus
GGGCCTTAAGGTATACAAACCCAAACCCCTGGTAGTCAGCCTATGTTGTCAGTATCTTGGCTTAGCATTGTGCAGGATCACGGTCAGTTTGCCTAACTTGAGGAAAACATGTTTCACATCTGTCTCTTCCTCAGCTTGTCAATCCCCTTGGTCTATACTCCTCTGTTCTCTGCTCTTTGGTCTCGGTTTGGTCCAGAAATGGTCATCCCCTTGTTTATGACTTCTTGCCCTCCCTTCTTCTGTCTAAAGTCCTTTACTTGGGCTGACACTCTCAGCACTCTCCCAGGTATCTCATCTGTTCCAAATCAGTGGAATACACAGAAAGTAGGGCACAATGCATGAGTATGTTAAAGCCAAGCCACTCCAACTGGCCTGCAGGACTTGGCCATTTCCCGTCAGTATTGTGAAGTCAGTATTATTACTATAGTGCTCGGCCCATGCATCATTGGCAGTACCGTGCCTGACACTTGCTCACTGAGTCCACCACATTCATGACTGCTATTAGGATATAGAAATGGATGTAGTTGCAATCCAAAGTGATATCTCCTAAAGGCAAAGCAATGGTGAGGTTCTGAATAAGGTTTGGCTTCAACTTATGTGTTGCACCCACCAGACTGCACTGGACCCTAATTTCATATAGGCTGAATGTAATAGTGAGAGCAGAAATGAAGATGGAAGTGAACAGAGGAAGTTAGTCAAAATCTTAGTCAATTATCTGACTGAAGAGCAGAATACTGAATGTACAAGATCTTATACTATTTGCAAATCTACAAGGAGTCAACTAAATTCCTATAATAGATAAGAAAGTCCAAAGATCAAAAAAGCAAGAACAGAATTCTATGTCCCAATCTTGATCTCCTCTGTAACATTGAGGGGTGACAAGTTACCCTGATTCCCAATGGAGTTATCCTATTAGGAATGTTAGCAGATTGGATATCAGAGAATAGAAATGATATAACAGAATTGCAAATAATGGAAAGTATAGCGGAACATAAAAAAGGAAATATTAAAAGTAATAAAAGGCAAAGATGGATGTGCGAGCATGTGGAGGATGGACGTAATAAGTGGAGTGTATTGAATGTTGCATGTGATGCCAAGATGGATACACAAGGTACATTGAATTCAAAGGCTGATGAGCATATGGCTGAAAAAGCAAACGAGGTGGTGTTAGGCTGAACCTGCCTGGTTTGAATAGTTGGGTATGTCAGCATAGTGGTTCCTAATAACTGTGTTATATCCATGAGCCTTGGGGAGTTTGACTATGAAGTCTATGCTGATCATGTCCCAGCAATATTTGGGGATTGGGAGTGGCTCTAGCTTTCCTGAGGGGGGCTGTTTTCAGGCCTTGGTCTGGAGGCAGAGGTCATAGGATTTTAGAAACCCTCCCATGTATCATGATATTTGTGGCCATTAATAGTTCTGAGGTATAAGTTCTAGTGTCTTCCACCTGCTAGCATACCTGGCTACTCGGGTGTTATGGTACTGGGATACAATGTGTCTTCAAAGTGCAGGGTTGTTGGGGATGTAGATCCTTCCTTGGAAGTAGAGCAGCCCTCCTTCTCGGTCCACTCAGCCAAATGCACTGACTTGGCGTGTCCCTTCCTGAGTTCAACAACTGCCTTTGCTACTGAGTCTTCAGGCCCCAAGTTCCGGAACTCCCTTCTGATGTCCTAAAAGAGATCTCATTCTTCTCCTACCACTGCTACTTCTTCCAAGGCCTATATTGTAAACAGCTTCAGCTGAAGGAGAGTCAGGTTCTTGTTATCCTCTGCTCCTAACCCATGGTCTTCCCTCCTCAATAATGCATCCGCTTTCCCCATGCTTTGGCCTGTCCTATGGTGAAGTGTAAAGTCGAAATGCGATAGATATAGGAACTATTGGGCCTGTCTTCAGTTAAGTTTTTTAGAGGTCCAGAAGTATTCTAAGTTCTTATGGTCCATCCAGATCTCAAAATAGCGTTGAGCCCTCTCTAAGAAATGCCACCACTCCTCTAACACTCTCATGATAGCCAATATCTCCCTATCATGGATCTTATAGTTCCTCTCCACTAGGCTCAGGCTCTTCAAGAAGCAGGCAATGGGATGCCACATGTTATCCTTGGGTGACTGTTGTGAGATGGTGGCTCCTATGGCAAAGTCCAAGGTGTTGGCCTCTACTTGGTAGGTCTTGGTATCATCTGAGAAGGTCAGGACTGGGGCTGAAGTAATCAGGTCTTTAAGTTTTTGGAAAGCCCTTTCCTTGGCCTCATCCCATTTCCACATGTCTCCTTTCTGTTGGAATCTAGAAGATAATGACTCAATTGTGTAGTTGTAACTTGACCGATATTAATACTATCTAGAAGATAATGGCTAGATATGTATGAGTACAAGTATAGTAAGGGTTCAGACAAGGGTCTCACCTCAGTCGTGTAGTTGTAACTCGACTGAGGGAAGACTGAGCTAACTATATAGCATTTATACTACAGGAGTGTGGAACAAATACAATAGAAATAAATACAATAGAGGGTAAGAACAATGGTTCCATACCCGGTGTGCAGTCTTGTATGTAGCACTGCATTCCAATACTTTCTTGGTGAGGTCGAAGAGAGGCAGGCATGGAGCGAGAAATCCTTTATGAACTGCCAGTAGAAATTGGTGAATCCTAAGAATGACTGGACCTCTTTCCAGCTTATGGGAGTCAGCCACTTGGTCACCCCCTCATCTCTATCCTCCCTTTAGAGATGATGAGACCTAAGTACTTGATCTGTGTCTGCTCGAACTTGCACTTCTCTTTCTACAGGTAGAGTTTGTGCTCTCAAAGCTGCTCCAACACCCACCATGTAATCACTCAGTACTCAGCACATGTCTTGGAATAGATAAGGATGTCATCAATATACATGCACACCACTTCCTTCCATGATGAGATCTTGGAAAATGACATTCATCATTGTCTGGAAGGTGGCTGGGCTATTAGTGAGTCCAAAAAACATCACTAACAGCTTGAACAGTCCTCAGTTCATCCAAAAAGCCACCTTCCAGTCATCACCCTCCTTGATACATACTGTACATTGTTGTAGCCCCACTGAACATCCAACTTCATGAAGTACCTAGCCCCCTTGAGCTGGTTGACTAGCTTGGGAATGAGTGGGATTGGGTATTGGTTCTTCACCATCATTGTGTTCAATCATCAGTAGTCCTGTATGAGATACAGGAACCCATCCTTTTTCTTGATAAAGAAGACTGGGGAGGCCCTGGGCAATTTCAATAGTCAGATACATCCCATCTGGAGGTTCTCTTGAATGAAGATATCTAACTCAGCCTGCTCTAGAGGGGACATCGGGTACACCTTACAGTTCATGGGGCTCAAGCCTGGCTCTAGTTCAATTGCATGGTCCTAGATCTTCCTCTCTAGGAGCTCATCAAAGGACTCCTTTGTGAATATGCTTTCGAACTCTCAGAGGTAATTGGGAACTTCTATCTTGGCCTGAATGTTCTTGTAGTAGGCTTCAGCCAGCCATTGTGAGGCAGTTTGGGTGGCTTGCATGTACTCTGATTCTAGTGGTAGCATTATGCATATCAACCTATCCCCTTCCTCTAGCTCATCCCACATGTCTCTGTATGTCAGGTCAAACCCCCCCTCTTCCCTCCTCAACATCACCTTCATCTTTGGGAAGCACTGGGAATGGGCCTGTTTGGCACATCCAAACATGCCATTCTGATTTTCAAACCTCTCTCTGCTCCTCCCAGATCTCGGCCCTGCATGTGTGGCACTTAGGGGGACATTAACTCATTTTAACCTTTTGGGTCTGCTAATCAATCTCTAGATTGTGCTCTTCTAACCAGGTGAAACAGAGGATAATGTCTTGTTTGCCCAGATTAGTGACTGCAAATGTGGTTTGTTCTGTATGCCCATCTACTCATAGGATTACATCCATGATTTCTCAAATAGATCCCACTTCGTTTGAGGACCTATCTACATTGTACACAGGATCGGTCTTTGGAGTTTCTGAGTAGTGAGTTGATGGTACTCCATATACCCTTGGTTTATAAACTGGCCTGTGGCCCCACAGTCTATGAGGGCTGGTCCTGATTTGACCTTGGCAGTGTCGGTCGTTTGAATCTCTACCTTGATGACTAGCAACTTCTGCATTGGAGAGGCTGCTACAATGTATCTCTTCAGGAGCCATCTTTCCCATCCTTTGAGAAGCACTTGAGGTGATTTTGGAGGTGACTCTGTTTTTGGTGTGACTTCTTGTGATTGCTCGGTCTGGGAGATTAGAACAGGGGTTGTTTTATTCTTAAGCTCTAAGACAGAGAACCAGTTATGTACAGGTAGCAGGGGCATACTATTCACCTACTGCAATTTTCAAAACCCTCTGTTTCCTCCATTACACCCTCTTCCTCTGAGGCTGGCTCATTCTGGGCTGGTGTCTCTGGGACTCAGGCTGTTGCTGTATCCATCAATGCTAACAGTTTAGGTAGGAGCTCCAGCTTTTCTTCTACACTCATGGTCCAAATGTCAAAGGACAGAGGATATTCTCAGGAATAATGTCCCATCCCTTTACATTGGTAGCAGGTCACTGTCAAGTACATGTGCTGAGTGTCTGGTAAATTGGCAGTGCTGACCAGGCAGTCAGACTATGTCCACGTACAAGTGTCCAAGCCACTTGATACACCGGTCTTGGCTTGGCACATCCACCATCCATATTCCTCATTCCCATCCCTCATCCACTTCCCCTCATTTACCACCCATCAATCCTACCCCATCTGCTCCTTATTCCTCGACCCGTTTTACTTCGGGACGTCCTGTCCTTGTTTTATCCTCGGCTGCCACCCTATTGTTTTACAATCGGTCACTCCCTATTGTCCCATCCTTGGCCACAATTCTATTATTCTACTTTCTATTGTTCTATCCCTGCCTACATTTCTCCATTCTATTTTTGCTCATTGTAGATAATGACCCCCACATGCTCTACATACCTTATTATCCCACATTCCTTATTCCACATGTCACTTCTTAATCTACATATGTAGGACATGCATGTACATACTCCCTCATTCTGGGTATCGACTAGGCTTAGGCCCCTTACCTTTCTTTCCCACTGTAAAGTCCTGGACTCAGGCCGGCACCTTCGGCACTCTCTAAGCACCTCCTCTGTCCAAATTGGTGGCATGCATGGCAGGTAGGGTTCAACGCATGAGTACGTTGAAGCCAAAGCCACTACCCTGGGCCTGCAGGACCGGGCCATTCCCAGCCCACATCCTCGGCATTACCAAAGTCTGACAGTCACCAGTGAACTCCCTCTGGCCTGGGCTCTGTCCACTTCCATGGGGGCAGGGCCTTCTTTCTGGGGTGCAATGGGCGTCAGCATGGGAGTATCATTGTAAGTTAGGGGGCTGATTGTATGGGGTTCCTGTTGGTTTTGACAAACACCTCATTTGCCTTCTGATCTCTGGCCACCCTCCAAGCCACATCATACCATCCCTCTGGATCCTCAAGGCCAGGGCCTCCGTAACCTTTGGTCTGTATTCCTGGGTCAAGGCCTTTTTGGAATTTGATCACAGTCATTTTGTCATCATGATACCTGGCCAGGTCTACTAGCTCTATGAATTGGTCAATGTATTCCTCCACCAAGCCTTTACCCTAGTACCAGCCTGTCCCTTTGAGCTACAGTATATCAAGGCTGAGAGCTGTTCTTTTTTTGGGAAGAAGTGTTCTACTAGGTTGCTCTTGAAGGCCTTCCAGTTTAGGTAACAAGGGTGTCCCATTCTCGCGCTTCATAGGATCTTGTCAGCAAAACAAGCCACTTGTCCTGACTTGAAGTATGACAGGGCCCAGTAGATATGGGCTTGGTCATTGGGGAATTGCTTACTGCAAACTGCAAAGTAGATGGTGCAGGAGTTGAGGAAGGCTCTCCCCTCTCTCAGTCTCTGTCAAAGTTGGCAGGGGAGGCTGGTGTGAAAGGCAACAAATTCCCACAGTGATGTGCTTTTCCAACTGGGCCAAAAGGCCACTATGCCAGGTTATCTGGCATTAGTCTGTGGGCACTATTTAAACAGCAACTTGTTACATGTATTCACCAACCATTGCAATGGCATGTAACAGCTGGCCTGACCTGAGCATTTGCTCAGGGCACAGGGTGAGTGGTGGGTGTACATATGCTAGGCGTAGGGTCATCTTTGGGGTCAGTAAGCCCTGAGTTTTTGCATATGTGCATGTTGTTAAGTTTTGACATAATCACCTGTAGGGCTTTGCTGATGGCTGCATTGGCCACTCTATTTTCTACCAACAATTACTCTATCCTTAGAAGTCGCTCATTGGCATCCATGTTTGGGTGCATTATCAGGGGAGTGTCAATTGGCTCTATTACAGCTATGGAGGAGGGGGTGTCTGGTGTCTGGTATATAAGCAAGGCTGTACTCTCCAAATCACAGTCACTGAGACTGAAGCTGCCTATGGTCACACCATGACTGTTACAATGTAGAAAAAGGAGGTAATCGGAATATTATTAATCTCCCAAAGATGAACAATGGCGAGGTTCTGAATGGGGCTTGGCTTCAACATTATGCATTGCGCCTACTAGACTGCACGGTCCCCAATTTCGTAAAGGCGAGACAGAAAGAATGAACAGAAGAACCTTAGTCGAAATCAAGGTTGATTATCTGACTGAAGACTGAACTACTGAGTACAAGATCTTTATACTACTTTCTAATCTACTAGGAGTCAAATAGATTCCTATAATAGAATGAGAAAGCCGAGGATCATGAAAAGCGAGAACGGAAATACTACGCCCCAAATAATGATCTCCTCCATGACATTGGGGAGTGACGTGTCACTCCGATTCCCAATGGAGTTACCCTAAGGAACATAATAGTGGATCAGATATAAGAGACTGAGTGGAAGATATAAGAGACTGAGTGGAATTGCAAATAAATGAAAATGGAGTGAAACATAAATGAAAGGATATTAAACATAAATGAAGATGGAATGGAATAGCGAGCATATGGAGTGTGACGTAAATGAGTGGAGTGAATTGACAGGAGCATGTGATGCTAAGATGAATACACGAGGTGCATATAGTCCGTGGGCTGAGGGCATGTGGTTGGATAAGCGAGCAACGGCGTAGTTGGGCAGGACCCCTGAAAGTGACGGTCAAGGGTTGATCCAAAATCCGGACGGATTGAGCGATTTTTGGCGTTGAGGTCGGAAACTTTTGCCGTCCATGTCCGGACGGAAGGACCAAAATGACCTCAAGGCTGGTACGGGCCCGGACGAGCTGGCATTTTTGGGCTTGTGGCCGGATCCCAGATCCGGACGGAAGTATGTACTTAGCATGAAAAATTCAGAGGTGGCCCGACAGTCTGGTGGTTAGTGGCCTACATGTGAAGCTTAGGTATTTTGTTGCCAGTTTAAACATTTAAATATAGCATCATGTTATTTTATTTTATTTTTATTCTACTTTTTTCGGCCTTTCAAAAATCAGTTTATGCTAAGGTATAATGGCCAGATCCTAATCCGGACGGAGACCTTGCTAGCGGTCAGAAGGGTGATCTCAGTCCGGACGGACTGTCTCCTCTGGTATTTTAGTCCGGACGAAAATGAAAACCTCTGGTATTTTAGTCCAGACGGAAATGGAAAAATTTGGATCAACCCTTGACCGTCACTTTCAGGGGTCCTAGTTGGGCTGAGTGGGCTGAAATGAATAGTTGGGCATGCCGGTGTATGGTTCCTGACAGTATCCCCCCCTTACGGCTGAGTCCCACGAGGCTGCAGAAATGAAGTTCTAGAACGGTGGCCCCATTGGAGTTTGGAAATGTGAAAGCATATAAGAGTGGCCATGAGGGAGTTTGGGGGGTAACCATCGTTGACATCACAAATGGAGGAAGAAATTTTCGTCAACCCCTCATACGTCCGCAAACTCATGGGCATGTATAGCTCGCCCATTGCATTGTACCTCAATACTCCTCGCTCTGTTGACATCCCCACACCTTGGTCATTGACCATTGAGCATGCCAGGGGTCAACTTGAAGTGGACTCACAAGGTGCCATTGATATGAGGGTGCCGTGGGTTGAAGGCTCACACTCAAAAAGTGCAAAGGTAAGTAAATGGCTCTTTCTCATGATTCGAGTTGTGCTTAATGTCTCCTGCAGTATGCGCGCCTCAAAATGCAAGGTGACGACACCGACAACCGCGTTATGTTCTATTGTGATGCGAGGTTAGTCGAGGACAATGAAGACACCCCTTGGATCGAGGGTCACAAATCGGATGCTCCATGTGATCGATGAGTCAAGCGTTGAAACACATGTCTGAGGAAGTGGGATGGTGAGTTGGATCTGGGTGCGTGTGTGTAGTGCAGTGAGAGAGGAGTTGGGTGCTCTATCAATGTGCGAGGTAGGGGTACAAGCAGGAGAAAAGGTAAAGGAAAGGCAAGGAATAGTGAGGTTGAGGAAAGTCCGAGGAAGGCAAGGGAAGGTACGCCCAAAGTTCAGAATTCGGACAGGCCGGGACCTTCGAAAAGGGCGAGGATGCATACCCCCCTCTTTCAACCCTCCAGCTCCCGCTCGTCATCCCCACTCCCTGACCCCTCCACTCTTCTTATACCAACAGTCATAATGACACTGCAACTGAGGGTGTCAACCCCTACACCTCCACCCCCTCCACCGCCTCCTACTCCTGTGCCTCCCACTCATCCTTCCCCACTGCCAATGCTATCTCCACCGCCTCTTCCCTCACCGCCCCCCGTGGTCGTCCCCCCTCCTCCCCCCATCATTTGCGCGCCTCCCCAGCCCTCACCAGTCATCACATTGACTGCGGCTCTGGTGGACCTCAAGCATTGCGTCGATGAACTTTGGCAGGAAGTGGCTGACAGCAAGCATGAGAATGCCGAGCTGAGGGCTACAAATGAGGAATTGCAAGCGGAGGTTAGGAACTTGTCCTTGCGGATAGGGTATCGGTTGACCAGTGCAAACGTAGTGTGGGAACCGCCTAGGCTGCCGGGTACTTGGGCTAATTGGGCATCGAGGTGAGGAAATCCGAGGAGTGTTTTTGATGAGTTGGATGAAGATGGAGAAGTTGAGTTAGGATTGTAGAATAGGAATGATGGATTTTTAATTGTATTTTCTTTTGAATTTGACTTGAGCATGAATTGAGGTTCGGAAATAAGAGTCGAATTGGAATAAGGAATGGTGAAATGGAAACTGAGGATTGAACTTGAAAACGGAAAGAAGAAGCTGAATTGCAAGTTGGAATGAGTGAATCGGAATTGAGGGTTTTTTTTTTTTTGAACTTGAAGACAGAGTGAACGGAACTGAAATGCGAGCGTGATAATGAACAGAATGAGCGAGAGTGAATGGAAGAGAAATTGCGAGGTGCTTATGGAATGGGTAATGGTCCAGGTTTGTCTGGATATGACTTGTGAAAGTCTTGAACGAGTTCTGAAGCGTGGTTGAGTTCTGTTGCAAGGAGCCATGAAGTTTCTTCATCTGTGCCTTCATATCCTGCCCACTGCACTAAGTACAACAACCTGCATGCCATACGTCAATTATCGATTTTTGAGTCCAGGATCTCGGATATCTCGAATTCAGGTTCGCTGTCGATTATGACTGGGGGCGGAGGTGGTTGAATGCGATTAGGAATGGGATTAGGAGTGGCTGGCTCGAGCATTGAAACGTAGAATACAGGATGTACTGCATTCATGTAGCCTGGGAGTTTCAGAGTAACAGAGTGAGTACCGGGATGTGCAATGATTTCAAATGGACCCAAAAACTTCTCGGCTAGCTTTTTTGTAGGACGGGTAGTCCTGAGAAATCTGGCTTTGATAAACGCAAGACTGCCAATAGGAAAGTCTGGAGATGGAAGTCGTTTGGCATCAGCTGAGGATTGGTACATTTGTTGAGCATCGAGGATGTTGGTTCGAAGTTGCTGGTACAACTCGTCCAGGTCGACTATGAAGTCTTGCGCTCGTGATGAAGTGAGGTCACGTTCAGGGTGAATGGCAAGATTGGGATGATAGCCTTTGTTGGCAAAGAAAGGCGAGACTCCAGTGGTGGCACTGGGAGTGTTGTTATAGGCGAACTCTGCAAGGGGTAATAGTGGGGCCCGGTTGTCTTGTTGATAGTTGCAATAGACACAGAGGTACTGTTCTAATGTCTGATTAGTACGCTCAGTCTGGCCATCACCTTCTGGGTGATAGCTGGAGGTGAAATGCAACTTCATGTCGAGGGCCTTCCTGAGAGAATGTCAGAAGTGGGACACGAATTCCGAGCCTCTGTCTGAAGTGACATGAGAAGGAATGCCATGTTTGGAGAATATGTGAAGTACGAAGAGTTCTGTGAGATGAGAGGAAGTGATGGTAATGGAAGTGGGAATGAAGATAGACTGTTTGGTGAAGTGGTCGACTATGACTAGAATGGCCATGAATCCTGAGGACGTGGGAAGCTGCTCAATGAAGTCCATGGATATTGAGTTCCAGGGTTTGTCTGGTACTGGAAACTGTTTGAGTAATCTATAAGGCTTGTGACGTTGCGATTTATTCCGCATACACGTCGTGCAGGACTTGCAGTAGTCTTTAATGAATGAGCGCATTCCAGGCCAATTGTAGTCGCATCTGACAAGGTCTATGGTTTTGTTAATTCCAAAGTGTCCGGAAAGAATGTGATCGTGCTTATATTGTAACACACATAAGCGTAAGTCTTGGGCCTCGGGAACGTAGATGCAATCGTCAAATAGCAACATACTGTTGGAATTAGTCTGCCACTTTGGGTCGTCATTATTTGCGAGGTGTTTCTGGGCTAAGGAGTCGGAAGGAAGATGATGTCTGATGTCATTCAGGATATGCTCGGTGTCCATAAGAGTCGAGGCCCTCAGTACTGGTTCGACGAGGCTCGTGGCTCAAAGGGATGTGGTCAACTGGTGTTGAGAGAAGATGGGTCGAAGGTTTTGGGGATTAATGGTGGCGTAGTCGCTCATCCCCTC
>QLPI01024191.1:0-10713 GCA_003314275.1 Chroogomphus rutilus
GCCTTGTTAAATATCTACATTGTCAAGTAGAACTTGCCATAGGTTGTGCAAGCTGTCTTGCATGCGAGCGTATGGAGAAATTATCTCCGCTATGTTCTTTGACTGGTCATTGACTGGGAGCAATGTCGAATGGATTAACAGTCTCAGTATCCTGACTTAGACAAATCCTTGATTTAGAGGAAGCATGTGATCTCCACAATGCGCTGTATCTGCACCGTCCTATTTGTCGACTTTTGTTCAGCCGTTTTCTATAGTCAGTATACATATGTCCATCAGTATAGTTATTCTCTCTACCATGCAGTCTCTCACTCAAGTACTTGGTAGTAGGAGTCTTGGAAGGTGGGTGGTAGGGTAGGGTAGGTGGTAGAGTATAGTGGTGGGTAGAGTGAAGTTATTAGGATATGCTCTCCAAACTCCTTATTTCTTTACTAGGCAATTCAGCCTTCTGTTAAGGGGGTGAAATAGAATGTAGTTGTTGTATCCCAAATGTAATGTCTCCCAAAGTAGTAACAATGGTGAGGTTTGTAATAGGGTATGGCTTCAACTTTTGTGTCCACTGGACCTCACTGAACCCTTATTTCATATAGATGGAGGATGTAATGGTGAGACAGAAATTAAGATGGAAGTGAACAGGAGAATCTTAGTTGATATTGTGAATGAAGAGTGGACTACTGAATGTACAAGGTTTTATACAATTTGCTTGTCTACAAGGAGTCAAATGGATTCCTATAATAGATGAGAAAGCTAAAGATTGAATGTGAGAGAGTAGAATTCTTGATCTCCTCCATGACAGAGCAGAATGACATATCATTCCAATACCCAATGGAGTTACCTTATAAGGAATGTAGCAACAGATCAGATAATAGAAATAGAAATGACAGAATGGAATTGTGAATAAGGAAAGTGGAGCTGAGCATATAAGGGAATATAAAAGAATTGAAATGGTGAGGTGAATGATACAAATACTAAAAACAGATGTGTGAGCATGTAGAGGATGGATGTAATTGGGTGAAGCTAATTGAATATTGCATGTGATGTCAAGATGAAATAGGCTGAATACACGAGGTTTACTGAATCAAAGCTGATGGAGCATATGGCTGAAATGGCAAATTAGGCTAAGTTAGGCTGCTTGAGGCTGGATTGGATAGTCAGGGATGATGGCTGTAAGCAACAACAAGAGCTTCATACTTGGGAGTGAAAGAGGGAAATGAGTGATGATACTTGTCGGTGTATTGACCAGCTCAAGACTGAGCTTTAACTAATTACCTAAGAGCTGTACATATGGTCTGGTGAAGTAATGGAGTCCAATAACAAGTAATAGAGAAAGGAGTGGAGAAATCATAACATTACCCCTAGGGAACGGCATGGGTCACCCATGGGTCAAATGTGGGTGACCCGCACCTGACTCATGGGAAACCCAAACCCATCAACCCATGGGTTTTTTCCCATGGGTTGATGGGTGTCAGGTGCATGCCGCACCCACAGGCATGTGGTGCATATGGCGCATATGGCACGTACAATGCATATGGCACATACAGCACATATGACACATACGATGTGTACAGCACATATGGTGCATACGACGTGTATGATGTGTATGGCATGTGCAGCACGTATGATACATACTATGCATATGGCACATATGGCACGTACTATGCATACGACATGTATGGCGTGCATATGGCATGTACCATACGTACGGCACATATGGCGTGTACCATGTGTCTGTGTCATCCATGTCTTCTGTGTGCACGTGTGACACAGTTGTGTTGTGTGTGTGTGTGGCCCATGCATGTCATATGCACATGCATGGCACCATGGGTTGGGCCGGGTTGTGGGTGCTCTTGGCTTGACCTGCATCTGCACCCAAGGACACCTGACCCGGTGACCTATGCGGGTTGGCCCAACCCATGCCATTCCCTAACTACCCCCCCTTGAAGATCAATGTCCTTATTGACCATTGCCTGTCTATTGGATGATCCAAAGTACTAGGTTGGATAGGTGCTTGTATCGCTCGTTTGTTATCCCTCCCATCCATGGTCTTATCTGAAAGAGGTGGTGAGAAGAAGGTAAGCAACCCTTACACTTGTCCTAGCCATTGTGCTAGCATGTACGATTGGTAGAGCATCCTTTTTGCAAGAAGAAGGTAAGGCAGGGGTCACAAACTGGGTAGTTAGTTTACTTGTTGTGCCAGCATATGTGTCAAACTTCTTGGATCTAGAACTTCTGGAGCTCTCTGCTAGTCATGGGTCATTTTCTCGTTACACTGGTGTGTGAAATAATTACAGGTCCTTTCTCATTACACTGGCATGTGTGGCAACTCTGTTATTTTTTTGCAGGTTCTTTGCTCATCACACCAGCATGTATGGTGACTTTATTGTTTTTATCATGCCTGCATATGTTTGCACCTGCACACCTCTTAGCCTCACTCACACATCATTGTTCTGGCCTGCACTCACATATTTCCTGGCCTCGTTCATGCAATATTGCACTGGCCACTTGTTCATGTGCATGTGCCATTGTGCTAGCCACTTGTTTGCATATTTCCCAGCCTCGTTTGCCCATCATTGTGCTGGCCACTCATTTTGGATGCACTGTTGCACTGCCTACCTGTTTAGGCATGCACCATTGTGCTGGCCACTCATTCATTTATGAGCTATTGTGCTGGCCACTTATTTGTGCAAAAACCATTGTACTAGCCACTTATTTGTACACAAACCATTGTGCTGGCCACTCATTCATGCATGAACCATGGCACTGGCCACTCATTTGTGCATGAACTGTTGTGCTGGCACTTGTTTGTGTACTATTGCACTGGCCATTGCCCACACATGCATACTTTCTGATCTCATTCATACATCTGTTTCACCCACTATCCCACACTCATTGCACCCACTTGCCACATGCACTACCACTACACATGCAACAGCCTTCCATGTGCCGCTCACATCTCACTCGTGCATCTGTTGCATCTACTGTCACACCCTTATTTTACCTACTTGCTGTGCCTACCACTACCATGTGCCACCCATACCTCTCAATTGCACACTATTCCAGATGCATCACCTGTGCCTCTGTGCATCATTATATCATGCATCCTCTTGCACATTACCTGCATTCTAGAGTTTTTGTATGGGCAGAAGGGTAGTCTGTGAAAGATATGGCCTATGCACCTAGATGTGGCTGGGAATTGCCTGTGGAACTTTTGTATTTTCTGTCTTGCATTTTTCATATCCTTCTCTGGCACCCACAAATTCTCTTCTCTGGGATACCCAACCTACTCCACCAGATACTGCAGTACTCCTCTTTGCATTCTAGAGTCTAGAACTTCCTCTACTTCATACTCCACTCCTTTTAGTGTCATCACTAGTAGAGAGGGTGTCAGCTTTTGTTATATGGAGCTCTGATGTGGGTATTCAGGCAGGACATAACAGGACAGTATTAAATACAGGATGGATGTTCTTCCAATTGGGGGATACTCACAGTTTGTAAGCATATTCTCCCACCTTTGTCACAATTGGGAATGGGCCATAATGTCTGTGTTCTAGTCTTTTTGAGGATCAGTCAGTGGTGACATTAAGGCCTTCCAAGTAAACCTTGTCCCCTACTTGATATTGTGGTATATCTTGCCTTCCTTTGTCATAATACTTCTTCATATCTGATGCCACCTTTTCTAGTGCTGCTACTGTTTCCTTTTTTATTTTCTTCATTCTTCTTTTAAACACATTTGCCACCTCTGTTTCTATCTCCTGCTGTGGCTCTGTGGACTTCCTTGGATGCTGTCTATAGTTTAAGTAGAATGAAGAGTACCCTGTCAACATTTGGATCTTGTCAATATAGCTGAATTCTGCCAATGACAACCATTCCACCTAGTCATCCTGCTGATGGTTGATGAACAGCTGCAGATACTGCTCCACCTCTTGGTTGATGTATTCCATTTGTCCATCTGTCTGGGGATGATAGGCAGTTGAAGGGTTCATCTTTATTCCTAGCAGTTGGTATAAGTCTTCTGTGAACTTTGAGATGAATTGAAAGCCCCTGTCACTGATTACCACCTCTGGGAGTCTAAAGGCTTTCCACACTGTATCTCTGAAGATCCTTGCAATCCCTTCTGATGTAACCTCTCCATTTGTCAGTGCCAATCTAATTAATTTGGACAGTCTATCCACCACCACCATAATTGTGTCATATCCCAGGCTTTGTGGTAATTGGATGATGAGGTTCACTGATATGTACTGCCAAATCCTTGTTAGAATTGCATTTAGAGCTAGAGTCCCCCTTGGTTTTGCTGGGAACATCTTTGTTTGTTGACACCTACTGCACCCATCCACATATGTTTTCACATCTCTATGTATCCTTGGCTACCAGTAGTTCCTGAGGATGAGTTCTGTTGTCTTGAACTACCCAAGTGACCTGCGGTGGGTGTGTCATGGTATAGATGAATGATTTCCTCCCAAAGCTTCCTGTTCTTTGGTATGTATATCATTCCTTCCCACATTATAATCCCCTCTTCTTCTATCCAATCCTTCTCTCTGCTCTCTACTCTCTCTCTGACTTTACTCTCTATGTCCTTTGCATTTCTGATTCTTTTTCATCAGGTCTTCCTCCTCTCCTCTGAGCTCTCCCCTTATTTCTTGGAAGAACTCATGCTTTAACACTGTGACTCCTGTATTGTCACCTTCTACTCCCTCTTTATGGTCTTCCCATCTTGAGAGAAGGTCAGCATTCTTGTTGAGTTGACCTGGTCAATGCTTCAGGATAAAATCATAGTCTGCCAATTCAAGTGACCATCTGGCCTGGTGGTGGTTCAGCTTTCTTGCCGTCATAAAGTATTCTAGGTTCTTGTGGTCTGTCTATATTTCAAGTGGCTACATTGTCCCCTGAATACAGTGCCTCTTCTCTGCTAATGCCATGATGGCTACCATCTCCTTGTCATGTATATCATAATTCCTCTCTACATCATTGAGTGCCTTAGACATGTAGGCTACCGGTTTCCAGGTTCCTTGTTGTATTTGCGACAGGATTGCACCACTGGCAAAGTCTGAACTGTCTCCTTCCACTGAGAATAGGTCCTTATCTATCAGGAAGGCTAGGATTGGTGCTGCCATTACTGCTCCCTTGAAGAGTTGGAAGATTATCTACTGTTCTGGTCCCCAGTTCCATGGCTTGTTCCCTTTTAGTTCATGTAGTGGTTTGGTAATGCATACAAAGTCTTGGATAAAGTGATGTTAGAAATTGACAAAACCCAAGAATTGCTGCAATACATTCTTTGTCCTGAGAACTGGCTACCTGCTCGCTTTCATTGGGTCCATCTCTACCTTCCCTTCGCTCACCACCAATCCCAGATATTCCACCTTCTCCTTCTCAACTTGCATTTCTCTGGTTTGGGATATAGATTGTGTTCTTGTAGCAGGGCCAAGACATGTTTGACAGTCCTTCTGTGTTCTTCAAAGTCTGTCGAGTAGATCATGATGTTATCTATATAGGGGCTGACACATCCTTTGTTAATCAATTTGTTGAAGATGTCATTCATCATCATCATCTGGAATGTTGGAGGGGAATTAGTCAATCCAAAGAACATGACCAGTGGTTCGAAGAGGCCTTGGATGGTAATAAAGGCCGCTTTGTGTTCATCTCCTTCTTTGACTTGGACATTATTGTATCCCTATCTAATGTCCAGCTTAGTGAAGATGCATGCATGATATATTTTAGGGATCACTTCAGAAATTAGTGGCAGTGGATAGCAGTTCTTGATTGTTATTGCATTCAGCCTTTGGGAGTCCTGCACTGGCCTCAAGCTGCCATCTTTCTTTTTGATGAAGAAAAATGGCAATGCAATAGGAGAGTTGGATGTTTGGATCTTCCCAGACTTCAGGTTTTCTTCTAAAAACTCATCTAGCTGCTTCTGTTCCTCCAGACTGAGTGGGTACACATTGCTTGGGAATGGTTCAGCCCCTGGCTTTATTTCAATTGCATGATCCCACCACTGTTGTTTGGGAAGGTTATTGTCAAACCCCTCCTTTGTAAAGACTCCTATAAACTCTTCCAGGTAGTGTGCTGGCACTATTCCTTCCACCATCCTCTTCTTCTTCTCCTTCTATGCCTCCTCTGCTAGCTTTTGTGAGTGTGTCCTGGCTATATGCCCTTCCTCCTCCTCTGCATATATCTGGGTCACGAATATGCGGTCTCCCTCCTCTAGTTCTTCCTCCTCTTCTCCTGCATCATCCTCCTCTACACCTGCTTTTTGACATTCCACATTCTAATAGACATTGGTCAAATATCATTTCTCCTGTCTTCCAGTTGACACTTGGGTTATGCTTCTGAAGCCAGTTGAAGCCAACAATGAGGTCTGTCTTTCCAGTATTGGTAACTGCAAAAAAGAAGACCTCTGAGTGGTTCTTTATCCTGACTCTGAGGGTCACTTTATAGGTTATCGGTCCTCCTTCATATCATTGTATCATCTATTTCTAAGCCAGGTGTCGTTACACCTGGGTTCCATTACAGAAGAACTTAGCTGGTCCCTTCTGGCTTATGCATGGCCATATTGCTATCATATTCAACACTTATACTGTTGGGGATCTGGGAATTCTCCAATATATTTCTACAAGACTTCTGAACTGGATCAGCATACAAGATCCAAACCTCTCCTCTAAAGAAAGTCACCCATCAAATCAGTCCTAAAATGACTACCAAAAAAATATAATAAAATTTTGGCTGCCCATTTAAGAGTGAATTACTTATAGTAATTAACTCTTAAACCATCAAGCACTTCAAGCCTAAGGAAATCCACCAAAAACACTTATACTTTTCGCTTATTTCTATTTTGGACCCACAAGGACCCATAGCCTGGTGCCAAATACTTATACACAGAAAATGGTGCCAAACTGCTGGCTCAAGCTCTCAAGATTTAATTGTACAACAAATTCCTGGGTTTAGGTAATAACTATTACTCATTAGGTCAGCCCAGAAGCTCGGCTTATTTACTATTAATATTTCGTGACTTGACCAATCATGAGACCACCAGCCGTGAGAATGTGACTCATTAATGACTATGGGGTGACTCATTAATGACTATAGGGTGACTCATTAGTGACTACAGGGTGACTCGTAGCTGCCACAGGTTTCTAGGACTTTCCATTCCTTTCCACACCCTTCCACTAATTACAGGAAAGCCTTGCCTTATTGGGGAGTTACATAATTAGCTTAGAATTAGTATAAATAGAGACTAGTTCTGTAGCATAAGAATCAATCTTATCTTCACCCATAATCCGCCGGATTATCTAGTGCTGCCAGCACTCTCTTAAGTAGGTCGCCGACCACTAAGACTTATCATCAGAGGTTTGTTCGTGGAATAGATCTCGACCCTTCTACGCGGTAGAAGGTTTCTTGGACAAAATATAAAAGGTACGCAAAAACATCATAAAAGAACTAAACTAGATTTTATAGGACATCTGTGGAAATAATCCTAGGCAAGGGTAGAATAATAGTTCACGAACATAAACTATTATTCCTATACATAATTGACAAGTCACCTGCTAAGGCCCCCTCTAAACAATTCTTTTTTGACATCAACCCAGATAGGCATTAGCTTACTGTCATCTTGTCGGAGAACTTGATTGAACTTTCTTCACATCAAAGTTTTGTCACAGCTCTCAGGTTAGCAGCTTACGGTTCCAAAACATATACTCCTTAGGTCATTCTACTTGCAACTTCAATATCTTCATGCATTCTTTTAGCAAGTAAATCCATACCTGTCTTTATCTTCTCCCTTCTGAATAACTTCTTCTGTATTCTGGAGGGCATCCAGTCAAGATCACTAGGTTCATCATCTTTGATTATGGCACCCATAGCATTGGCTGGATACAGTAAGTAAAACCCTGACCATTCTTCCAATCCTTTATCTTCTTCTTCATCACTGTCAGGCACTGGTACTGCCGATAATGCGTGGGCCAAGCATTATTGTAATAGTGCTGGGTTCAAGATGCTGGCAGGAAGCGACCAAGTCCTGTAGGCCAGTTGTAGTAGCTTGGCTTCAACATGCTTGTGTGTTGCACCCTACTTTCCATGTGTGCCACTGATTTGGGACAGAAGAGATACCTGGGAGAGTGCCAAGAGTATCAGCCCGAGTAAAGGACTTCAGACAGGAGAAGAGAGGACAAGAAGGTGTAAACCTAGTTGATTTCCAGAATGAAGAACCATCTACATACATTTGCTACTTATATAGGTTAAGAAGTGAGATGTGGAACAGGGTGGCACAAGGAATGGAGAACAACAAGGTATGAAGAATCATGTGGAGGTATTGTCCACAATGATCAAGAATAGAACAAGCAATGTGGGTGAGAATAGAACAATGAAGTATGACTGAGAACAAAAGAGTGAGTGAGAATAGAACAATGGAGAGTGGCCGAATATAAAACAATAGGGCCATGAGTGAATAATAGGCAAGTAGTAAATGTCCCAAAGGGGAATGGGTACAGGGAAAGAAGGGGAATAAAAGAATAACAATGAATAGAGGGGATGAGATGAGGAAAGTGAACCAAATGATAGGCTGAATGTACTGAACTGAGACCATGTACTAGTGAGGAATGATTTGTCACTGGGGTAGGATTAAATGGTACGGGTCGATCGGTCAGTACTACCGAGTGAACCAGAGCTCAGTATCATGGGATTGACAATCACCTAGATCAGTGTAATTCTCATCCTCATGTTGTAAGCTTGTTTTTATTGAATCAAAATAGATGAGGAGCTCAAGATCATTATTATCCTCATCTAATTCAGATTCAAATCTATCACCTTCAGGACTTGGGGCAGAAGATTAGAGTAGAGTGGGGTTATAAGATGATTCTGTAGGGGCTGGAGATGCTTTGGGCTGGTTATGGAGTCCAAATAAGTGCCTAGATTGCTTCTATTGCTTAGATTTTTAGCCAGGCATGATATTGCTGTAATCAGAGTTTTAGAGTTTAATTGTGAAATACTGTGTTGTTGAATGTTGAATTTTTTTATGGAATCATATTTGCATACTTAAAAGGAAGCATTTGGCAATTTTTCAAGATTTTAGGATAAATTTAGGGGGGTGGCCAATTTTTGGAGGTCAAAATAGAAAAATTCCTGAAATCAAGGAATTAGCCTATGAAAATATCATTGTAATAATTCTAAAACATCCATTCTATACTAATCAAGGTATTATGATAAATTCCAGAGCTTTAGAAATGGGTCACCAAAATAAGCAGACTTTGAGTGTTTATAAGTATGGGTCAAAGTGATGAAAAACAATAAGAAAGCCTACCAATAAATATCAAACAATCTTATCTTTTTTCTTGAAGGATAGTATGATAAGTCAGGATACTGAGTATTCAGTCCAAGGTTGAAGGATCTAAAGGCTACTAAAGAGGCCTGATGTTATATATAGACATCAAGGTGGGTTGAGGATATCTGAGATGGGTAAAGGATATCCCAGGTGAGTTGAGAATATCTGATATAGGTTCAGAATATCTATCTAAAGGAAGTTTATGATATCCAAGGTAGATTCAGGATATGCCTAAGGTATCTTGGTATTAACAGAGTGTCAAGCTCACAAGTAGTAGTATCACTGATACTATGGTTGAGGATATAGGGTTAAGAGGACTTGACTTTAACTTATATATTATACCTTCTAAATTATTAATCTTTAATTTTAGAGTTGTGAGGTTTGTGAAAGGGTCAGAGTATGTGGAAATAATAATTTAATATTTAAGCTAGTGAATAGTATGACTGAGGATATATGTATACAGTAGGGGATAGTGATTGGCACGGGTAACCCCCGGGTATTTTGTGCCTACCCGTACCCGTACCCGAGAATACCCGTACCCTTAGCAACGGGTAGCGGGTTATTGCGGGTACGGGTACGGGTACCCGCGGGTTTAACGGGTATTGATGTTACCCGTGACCCACAACGGGTATTGTTCTTACCCGCGGGTTCAGGACAGAGCTGCAGACAACGCATGGATGATGTTCAACCTTTGAGGCTGATGACACTTCCCAGACAACTTTGACACGTTTAGCATAGATGCCCCAGGTGCGACGTGGATGCGAGAGGTCGATCTCGGCGGATTTGGGTATGTTTTGATGGTTATACAGTTTACAAATTCTGACTTGTGTGACACTTGCCGCCCCCCCTCACTTACACCACCATCTCTTTCCCTACTACCCTCTCCCACCCAGCAATGGTGAATTCGAAATGACGACCTCCCTCTCCGACAATTCCTTCGTCCAAAATTCTGCACTCCACATCGTCCCCACGCTCACCTCACTCTCGATCCCGGGAGGCAACGCAAGCGTGTTCGACGGCTATACGTATAATGTAGGCGGAAAGCCATGGGTCGACAGCTCGGCGAGTGAGTTGGCACCATGGTGCCCATAAATATCTGCTAAGCTACTACATCCCTCCCCGCAGCTGCGATGCGCGACTTTGCTCTCGCGCAGGATAAGTGTTACCCCTCGTGGCCCACGAACCTGCGCATACGGCGCGTACGACGCGTATGACGCGTACGTCGCGTACGACGTGTACGGCGCGTACGACGCGTACGTCGCGTACGACGCGTACGGCGCATACGACGCGTACGGCGCGTACGACGCGTACGTTGCGTACGACGCGTACGGCGCGTACGACGCGTACGGCGCGTACGGCGCGTATGGGGCGTATGAAAAGTGTCGTATTCGCCTTATACTTTTTGA
>QLPI01024312.1:0-15762 GCA_003314275.1 Chroogomphus rutilus
TTATATACATGTCAGAAGCCCCTCATATTCTAATTGGGATGCAAGTCTGAATCAAGAGAAAAGGGGACAGAAATTCCTTATATGGAAACTCTATTGGACAACAGAATGACATATCACTCCATTAAACATTACAAATGCCTTTGTATTTTTTACCTCTTATTATGTTTTGATCCTCACATTTCTCATCTAGTATGAAATCCATTTCCTTTTGAAATAGACTTACTATAGATAAGAAATTAGTACAAGATCCTGTATGTTTATTAGTCTGTTCTTCAGTCAGAAATCAACTAAGGTTCCCCCATTCACTTCTGTCTCATTTCTTTACTCTTGGTTTACAACCCTCAGTATTATGAAATTAGGGTCTAGTGAAGTCTGGTAGATGCAACACACAAGTTAAAGCTAAACACTATCATGAGCCTTACCATTGTTTCAATATTAGGAGATTTACATTAGAACTATTAATAACAACTACATCCATCCTAGTTCTTAACAGGATATAACACTCACCTGCATTCTTAACAATGATATTGTAAGGACAACCCTCAGAGTACTCTCAGAGTTGTCATGTAGTACTAGTAGGGGAAATCCTAAATGTGTAACTATGCCTAAGTATGGTGTGAATGGGATTTTTACCTAGTAGGGGAAATCTTAAGAGAAAAGCCTAAGAATTCTGCTACTGTTAAGCCTTCTTATATATGTTCTATGTAGGTGGTCTATGCCATTGCTTATGACTCTATATATATTTGGAGGTATCCAAGCCAACTTCCCAGTAATTGGTCTAAAATCGTAAGACCTGGTCCAAGGTATATTTGTCCTATACCTAGCTCATCTTATCTCAGACCAAGCCAGTCTTAGACCCCTCCTCCTGCCCTTGAACCCTTTGCCTTGACATTAAGCCTCTGTGTTATGATTTGGTAATGCCGATGAGTCGGTCAAGTCCTGCAGACCATTTGGGGTGGCTTGGCTTCAACCTGCTCATGCATTGCGCCCTGCTGTTCTGTGCATGCCACTGATTTGGACAGAAGGGAGACCCAGGAAGATGCCAAGAGTATCAGCCCGAGTGAAGGACTTTAGACAGGAGAAGGGCAGACAAGAGGATGCAAACCAAGTTGATATTCAGAGTGAGGAACTATCTACATACATCCACTACTTATATAGGTTAAGAAGCAAGATGTGGAACAGGGTAGTATAAGGAATGGAGAACAATAAGGTATGAAGGATCATGTGGAGGTATTGTCCACAGTGATCAAGAATAGAATAAGAAATGTAGGCGAGAATAGAATAATGAAAGATGGCTGAGAATAAGATAATGAGAGAGTGGATGAGAATAGAACAATGGAAAACGGCTGAAGATAAAACAATAGGGCCATGACCAAATAATAAATGAATAGTAAATGTCCTGAGGGAGAATGGGTAAGGGAATGGATGGGGAATGAGAGAATAGCAGAGGGTAGAGGGGATAGGATGAGAGGAGTGGTCCAGATGATATACCGGATGTACCAAGCTGAGACCTGTGTGATAGTGAGGGATGATATGGGTAAGGGTCGGTCGGTCGGTATTGCTGAGTGAACCGGTGCTCGGTATCATAGACTTGACAGTATCCCCCTTTTAGCAGCTGAACCCATGAAGCCAGTAGGCAGAGTTTCAAAATAGAGTTCTGGGTGCCGGTGTGATGTCATGGATTGTTTGGGGAAGTTTCCAGGCTTCCCATCAGTCAACTGTATCCATACTCCCATCAAAAGATCAACAAATCAAAAAAATGGGCACTGTAATTAATGAAAAGGAGCAACTCAAGAAAAATCAGCTCGAATGACAGCATCAGTGGGAGCAAATGGTGGAACAGGCAGCGAAAGAGGCTGCCGAGGCCCAAAAGAAGGCAGACAAGGAAGCTGCCAAAGAGGTGAGAATGGAGGTAGAGAAGGCAGAAAAGGGTTGCTAAGGAAGTGGCTGAGACAGCAGCCAGAGCTGTAGAAACGGACCTATTTGGCTCAGTGAATGGGAACTCAGAGAAGGTTGATGTGGAGGCTCTCCAGAGTGTGGAGGAGTGGAGCAAGACACCCAAAAATGAGAGTGTCAATGCTGTTGGGGATCCTGAAGATCCGGGAGTACCAAAGAGGATAATGCATAAGAGGGGTATGAATGCAGAAGGGGGGCTGAGTAGGAGAGGTAGGCCAAAGGGGGCCAAGGTGCATGAAGGTTTCTTTTTATTTTAATTTTTTATTGATTTTTTATTCTTAGCCCAAAAGGAAGCTGACCTGGGAGTGGTCACCCTCCCTTCGTCCTCCTTGCGACCATTGCAAGGAACATGTGTCAAGTACACGTACCGAGGATCCAATAACTCGGCAGTACCGACTAAAATACTCCATCAGTGACCAAGTGCGAACCATTCAATGAGTTGTCCTCGGCCAGACGCACATATCGGTCACACCCCTCATTCCTACGCCTACTCCTCACTCCTCGGTCCGCCTCATCTCGGGACTTCCTGCCCTTGTGTTATCTTCGGTTATGGCCTTGTTTTACAATCGGGCATTTTCTATTGTATTAGGGAACGTCCTATTATTCTGTCCTTTATTGTTCTATTTCCACCTTACATTTCTTATTCTAATTTTACTCGTTATGGACAATAACCGCATACTCTGCATACCTTATTGTCCCACATTCCTTATTCCACATGTCGCTTCTTAACCTATATAAGTAGGACATGGATGTACATACTTCCTCATTCTGGGTATCGACTAGGCTTAGGCCCTTCTACCTTCTTCTCTTCTGTTAAAGTCCTCGACTCAGGCCGGCATCTTCAGCATCCCCCTGAGTATCTGTCTGTTGCAAATACAGTGGCACGCACGGCAAGTAGGGCGCAATGCACGAGTACGTTGAAGCCAACGCCACTACTCTTGGCCTGCAGGACTTGGCCATAGTCCACCCGACCTTTTCGACAACACCCCTCGGCAGTACCAAAGTCTGTCAGTATCCGGCGCTTGACAACATGGGGAGGCTTGCTCAGTGAGGAACGTAGGGGCAGCTTGCGGATGCTGCAACATGCGCCGGGTAAAATACAGCCTGGCAGCATAAGGCTAAGAGCTGAGAAGAGATAGAGTTGGAGAGGGAGAGTGAGGAGGAGCAAAGTGAGCGGGAGGAGACGGAAACAGAAGAATGGCCAAAGAAGAGGCTGCAGAGGGCCGTTATGATGTGACCAAGCAAGCGGCCAGCAGCCATTCAGCCAAGTGGATGGGAAATGATGGTGGAAGTTCCACCACCCGAAGAGTCGGGGTCTTGGCAACCTGCCAAGATCTGGGAAGACCTGCTCCAAGAGTGGGCGAGGTCAAACAGGTTGCTCCTCCAATTGGTGGAAGGAGTGAGGTTCATCAGTCACACGATGGTGCTCTTGAGTGAGAGCCGGCACAGGGATTTGGGAGTGCCGGGGGGTACAGGAGGATCGGAAGGATCAGGGGGTTCTGAGGGTCCAGAGGAGGACCAGTTGAAGGATGATGAGGATGGGGAGGTGGATAATGGGAAAGGGAAACAGAGGGAAGATGAGGATGATGAGATGGTGGTAGATGCAACTCTAAAGGAGTCTTAGTTTCTTTAATAGATATATATATATTGTTAAATAAGGCATAAGAGGAAAAAAGGAACAAGTGAAACATGCCGAGATTTTCGGCAGATTTGGTTGTGAGAATCAAGAGGAAAAAGAGGTTGATAGGTGGACTAAGAGGGGTGTCGGGAGTGGGTGTGATTATAAGGTTGGGAATAAAGTGCTGGGATGATGTAGGGGCAGGATGGGTAGGAATTAAGGTCAGGATGGGATTGGGGAGTGGTAAATGGAAGGGGGTTTTTGGGAGAGGGATATTTTCAGAAGGGGAGATTGCATAGTTTGAAGTATATCTAGCTAGTCGCCACCCCCCCCCCTTTTAGGTAGATGTCCCATCATCTACTAAAGGTGTCAGCTTCTAGCCGAGGAGAATGGAAAAGAGTGGTGAGAGCATATGATGCGAATATACAGAACAGATGAAGAGAAAACAGATGGGGATGGATGGAAAAGACCTTGGCCAAACATGCCAAGTGGCACCACTGACCGAGAGGTCCTACCTAAAAACTTGCCAGCTGTTCTGGTATACAAGCATATGCAAGGCAGTTGCATTGACTAGGGCTATTGGCAGAGCTTCCAGTGATGGAACAGGATCCTGGGTGAGGCTTTTGCAGCAGTGGCAAGTGATGACTGGACTGAGGCCATCGGGATACACCTAAAGGCCTTAGTGGCATGATGGAACATGATACTGCCCAATACCCTGTTAATCAACAGATTATAGTGGGTGACTGAGTTGTGACCGAATATTGCTGACCGACAGATCTAGTAATGTGACAGATGGATGGATGGACTGAGATTGTCCTGACGGAAGATCTAGTAGACATGTCTATATATTCAGTAATAACCGAATTTAGCAGTACTGGATCAAAGAGCTCTAAAAAATAAAATAAAGGCATAGCTATGAACGGATGCTGATATGATCAAGCATGCAGGGTGGGTTGCTGAAATTGTTTGGCACCCAGTCAGATGACGGAAGGAATTAAATGGAAAATAAGAAGACATAGGAGCATTGATCTAAACCTTACTACTAGCATCCGCCAAGTCAACACAACTCTTGGTGTGCTTAGAGGCTAACAGATGGCAGACTACTCTTCGGTCGCCATTGCTGAGTCCTCAGCATTGGTGTCTGAGGCATCAGCTGCCGGTGAGACAGAGTCGGGAGTGGTAGTCGCACACACTTTGGTTGCCTTGGGGAATTTGGTGACTTTGTGATTACTGGCGGCACAGAGGAGACACAGGTTGTTATCTATACATCTTTGTCTTCAGTCGGGAGGAGCTTGCCGTCCTTGCCAAGGGTTTTAGTATACTCAGGTGGGTTGGGCTGAGGAGTTTTACCGTCCTTGCTTTTAGACGTGTCCCTGCTGCTGCTGTTATCGTTGCTGTTATTTTGCTGGCAGTTGTCTGCAGAGGATCTGTTGCCAGGCTTGTCCAATTTCATATCTTTCTTTGGCTCATTACTACCTTCCACAGATTGCTCAGCCCTTCATTCCCAATACCTCATGTCGATCCTTTGAATGAGATTTCAAAGTTCATCGAGTGTATGGGGTTTGTCAAAATAGATGAGGCCGTCTTTGATGTGCTTTGGCAGTGCTGTGTATGCCTTGCAGAGGAGAGCATTGTCATTGTAGTTGACAAAAGCCATGAGCCTGTAAAATTCCACAAAAAACCTAGTAGCTTTGTGGTCATCCTGTATAGTTAGCTTTTCGAGAGCCATCTTGGCATCGGCTCTTTTGTCCCAAGAACCAAAATTGATCTGTAACTTGTCGATAAAAGGCTCCAAATTGCTGGTCCAGTGAAGTTCCATATCGGGGTTACCCGTCAGGTATGGCTCAAAACATTCCAAAGCCGTTCCTTTCAGGTAGGAGACCATGTAGTTGACTTTTTGCCTATCATTGGGGAACGAGTTAGGCTGGGTGTGGAAGTTCATTCTGCAAAGGAAGATGAAACCCTTTAACTTCTTTGGGTTGGTCCCATCGAAGGGTTCTGGTTCTTGAATTCTGGCGGCTTAACCTTCCTGTTGGTGATTCCGGGCAGTTCTGCTGAGTTCGAGAATGGTATTCAAAAGGTCATTATTGTTGGCCGGTGTTAAGTACACATACCAAGTGTCCGATAATTCGGCAGTGCTGACCAAGCAGTCAGTCTATGTCCATGCACAAGTGTTCAAGCCGCATACAAGTCACTTGGTACGCTGGTCACAGCTCGGCACATCCACCATCCACATTCCCTGTTTCTACCCCTTATCCACTCTGCCTCATTCACCATCCATTAATCCGACCCCATCCTGTTAGAGAACAGGGGATGATCCCTTGAAGTCTGGATACTTCTCAACTGGTTCTATATGTAGGAGTCCAAACCTCTCCTCCAAGGAATAATCCAACTTAAAATCAGTCTCATGTAGACTATCAAAAAAATATTATAATGTTTTGGCTGGCCATTTAAGAGTGAATTACCTCCAAGTAATTAGCTCTTAAATTATCAATTTCTTCAAGCCCAAGGAAAAACCTCCATAAAACACTTATATTTTTCGCTTATTTCTATCTGGACCCACAAGGACCCACAGCCAGGTGCCAAACACTTACACATGGAAAATGGCGCCAAACTGTAGGTTCAAGCTCTCAAGACTAAATTGTACAACAAATTCCTGGGTTATGTAATAACTATTACATATAAGGTCAGCCCAGAAGCTCGGCTCACTTACTATCAATATTTCATGACTTGACCAGTCATGAGACAACCAGCCATGGGAATATGACTCAGTAGTGACTACAGGGTGACTGTCAAGTACACATACCGAGACCCGTTTATTTGGCAGTGCCGACCGAGCAACCATCCTATATCCACGACCAAGTGTCCACACCGCATGCATAACACTTGGTATGCCGGTCTCGGCTCGGTACGTCCACCATCCACACTCCTTGTCTTCACCCTTTGGTCCGTCTCACCTCGGGACCTCCTGTCCTTGTATTATCCTCGGTCATGACTCCATTGTTTTATACTCGGCCACTCCCTATTGTCCTATCCTTGGCCACATCTCTATTATCTTATCCCTTATTGTTTTATCCCCATTTTGCATTCCTTCATTCTAATTTTATTTGTTGTGGACAATAACCACATGCTCTGCATACCTTGTTGTCTCACATTCCTTATTCCACATGTCGCTTCTTAACCTATATAAGTATGGCATGCATGTACATATTTCCTCATTCTGGGTATCGACTAGGCTTAGGCCCTTCTACCTTCTTCCCCTCTGTAAAGTCCTCGACTTGGGCCGGCATCACCAGCATCCTCCCAAGTACCTGTCTGTTACAAATCGGTGGCACGCACGGCAAGTAGGGCGCAACGCACGAGTACGTTGAAGCCAACGCCACTACTCTTGGCCTGCAGGACTTGGCCATAGTCTGCCTGATCCTTCGACAGCACCCCTCGGCAGTACCGAAGTCCGTCAGTACCCAAACCCTGACAGTGACTCATTAATGACTACAGGGTGACTTATAACTGCTACAGGCTTCTAGGACTTTCCATTCCTTTCCACACCCTTCCACTAATTTCAGGAAAGTCTTGCCTTATTGAGGAGTTACATAATCAGCATAGAATTAGTATAAATAGAGACTAGTTCTGTAGTGTAAAAGCAATCAATCTTACTTTCACCCATAGTCCATCGGATTATCTTGTGCGGCAAGCACTCTTAGGTACATTGGTCCGAAGACCAGTGCCAAACCAATAGGTCTGAAGACTTGTTGACAGAGGTTTATTCCAAAGAGTAAATCTCAAACCCTTCTACTGAAGTAGAAGGTTTCTCAGCTAAAAACATAAAGGTATGCAAAAACATAGTAAAAGAACTAAATTAGATTTATAGAACATCCATGGAAATAATCCTAGGCAAGGGTAAAATAATAGTTCACGCACATAAACTATTATTCCTACATGTAATTGACAAGGTACCTGCCAAGGCCCCCTCTAAACAATTCTTTTTGGACACCAACCTGGATAGGCATTAGCTTGCTGTCATCTTGTCGGAGAACTTGATTAGATTTTCTTCACACCAAATTTTGTCATGGTTCTTGAGTTACCTCTTTATGGTTCCAAAACAAATCCATTCTTTATTCCTTGACCTGCCCCACCTCAGGACATCCTGTCCTTGTTTTATCCTCGGCCACCACCCTATTGTTTTATAGTCGGTCACTCCCTATTGTCCTATCCTTGGCCACATTCCTATTATTCTATTTTCATTGTCCTATCCCCGTTTACATTCCTCCATGCTATTTTTTGCTCATTATAGACAATACCCACATGCTCTGCATACCTTATTGTTCCACATTTATTATTCCACATGTCGGTTCTTAACCTATATAAGTAGGACATGCATGTACATACTTCCTCATTCTGGGTATCAACTAGGCTTAGGCCCCTTACCTCCTCTTTCCTCTGTAAAGTCCTCTACTCGGGCCGGCACTTTCGGCACTCTCCGAGTACCTCCTCTGTCCCAAATTGGTGGCATGCACAGCAAGTAGGGCACAATGCACAAGTATGTTGAAGCCAAAGCCACTACTTCTGGCCTGCAGGACTGGGCTGTTCCCTGCCCATATCTTCGGCATTACCTAAGCCTGACAGCCAGGTTTATGGGGGCCCTGGCCCTAGGAAGTGGCCCGGCTTATGGAGCCTGCCTGGGCTGTGGGGCTGGTCTGGCTTGGGGAGCTTGCCTGGCCTGCAGTGGTACAGCCGCAGGTTGAGGGGGTGCAACCGCGGGTTGAGGGGGTGCAGCTACCGGAGTGTGAGGAGGTTCAGATATGTTTGCCTGCCGATGGTGCTGAGGCTGTTCCTCAGTTTCAGCATCTGCATCATAGTATACTGAACTGGGTTTGTCCTCTGCTGGATGGGGTTCTTGATCATCATTGTTGTAGTCTGCATATTCGATGTCGTTGTCGACTACCTCTTCAATGCATGGTTCTTGCTCAAAGGGGGAGGCGAGGCACCACAGTTCAATTGCTGGCGAGGTGTAACTGATGAAAAGGGGTGGGGTGCCAGAGGCCTCATGCTCCCTTCGTTGATTTACTGTAGGGGTAGCCGATTGTCTTCCATGCGGGCTGTTGATCTAGTACGTGAGGGCATAATCATAAGAACTGATGTGGTATGGAAAGCAGTGTCACTCTGAATATACTGTTATGATTCGGTAATGCCGATGAGTCAGTCAAGTCCTGCAGACCGTTTGGGGTGGCTTGGCTTCAACGTGCTCGTGCATTGCACCCTGCTGTTCCATGCGTGCCACTGATTTGGACAGAAGGGAGACCCAGGAAGATGCCAAGAGTGTTGGCCTGAGTGAAGGACTTTAGACAGGAGAAGGGCAGACAAGAGGATGCAAACCATGTTAATATTCAGAGTGAGGAACTATCTACATACATCCGCTACTTATATAGGTTAAGAAGCAAGATGTGGAACAGGGTAGCATAAGGAATGGAGAACAATAAGGTATAAAGGATCATGTGGAGGTATTGTCCACAGTGATCAAGAATAGAATAAGAAATGTAGGCGAGAATAGAATAATGAAAGATGGCTGAGAATAAGATAATGAGAGAGTGGATGAGAATAGAACAATGGAAAATGGCCGAAGATACAACAATAGGGCCATGATGGAATAATAAATGAATAGTAAATTTCCCAAGGGAGAGTAGGTAAGGGAATGGATGGGGAATGAGAGAATAGCAGAGGGTAGAGGGGATGGGATGAGAGGAGTGGTCCAGATGATGTACCAGATGTACCGAGCTGAGACCTGTGTAACAGTGAGAGATGATATGGGTAAGGGTCAGTTGGTCAGTATTGCTGAGTGAACCAGAGCTTGGTATCATAGACTTGACACTCTGTTAAGTCTCAGTAATGTGGATAGTGCGGATGGGAGTTGGCCAAGTCCTGCAGACCAATCAAGGTAGCTAGGCTTCAACATACTTGTGCATTGCACCTGCTGTTCTGTGCATGCCACTAATTTTGACAGAAGAAAGACCCAGGAGGGTGCTAAGAATGTTGGCCCAAGTAAGGAACTTTAGATGGGAAAAGGGAGGATAAGAAGATATAAACCAAGTTGATATTCAGAGTGAGGAACTATCTACATACATTTGCTACTTATATACATAGGTTAAGAAGCAAGATGTGGAATAAGGAATGGAGAACAATAAGGTATGTAGAGCATGTGGAAGTATTGTCCACAGTGATCCAGAATAGAACAAGGAATGTGGAACAATGAAAATGAGATAATAGAATGTGGTCAAGAATAGAATAATAGAAAATGACCAAATATAAGACAATAGGGTCATGGCTGAAGATAAAACAATGGTAAAATGTCCCGAGGTGAAGTGGGCTGAGAAATAAGGAATAAACAGGGTGGGAATTAATGGATAATGAGTGGGGAAGAGTGGATGAGGGATAGGAATGTGGAATGTAGATGGTGAATGTGCCAAGCCGAGACCAATGTACCAAGTGACATTGTGTGGCTTGATCACTTGCATGTGGGATTGGACTGATCATTCGGTCAGCACTGCCGAGTTACTGGGTGCTTGGTACATGAACTTGACAGTATCCTCCCCTTAGCAGCTGAACCCATGAAGCTGGTAGGTGGAGATTGAATATAAGGTTTGGGATGCATAAATGTGATGTCACATGAAAGTTTGGGGTCTAGTGTCCAAATGGGATCACCACTCCCATCAAATGCATGTCCCATCAACATCTACCACAGAAAATGGGTTATGTGATGGACGAGGACAATGCGCAGAAAGCTGAGATGGAGAAGAAGAGATTGGAGAGTGTCAAGCCTCGGGGATGCCAACATGTCGGATGGGAATGGCCAAGTCCTACAGGCCGGGAGTAGTGGCTTTGGCTTCAATGTACTCGTGCGCTGTGTGCTACTCTTCCGTGCATACCACTGATTTGCAACAGACAGGGTACTCGGGAGGATGCCGATAATGCCGGCCCAAGTAGAGGACTTAACAGAGGAGGAGAAGGTAGAAGGGCCTAAGCCTAGTCGATACCCAGAATGAGGAAATATATACATGCATGCCCTACTTATATAGGTTTAAGAAGCGATATGTGGAATAAGGAATGTGAGACAACAAGGTATGCAGAGCATGTGGTTATTGTCCACAACGAGTAAAATTAGAATGAAGGGATGCAAATGGAAATAGAACAATAAAAGATAGGATAATAGAAATGTGACCAAGGATAGGACAATAGGGAGTGCCCGACTATAAAACAATGGCTGCAACCGAAGATAAAACAAGGACAGGAAGTCCCGAGGTAAGGCGGATCAAAGGATAAGGAGTAGGTGTGGTGGGATTAATGGATGATGAGTGGCGTAGAGTATGCGAGGGGTAATGGGCAAGGAATGTGGGTGGTGGACGTGCTGAGCCGAGACCGGCATACCAAGTGATATGCATGCGGCGTGGACACTTGGATGTGGACATAGGATGGCTGCTCAGTCGGCACTGCCGAATTACCGGGTCTCGGTATGTGTACTTGACAGAGAGGCAGTGGAAGTGGGAGGCTGAGGCTGCACGAATTGCCGAGGCTGAGGCAAAGAAAAAGGAGGAGGAGGCCATGGCAAAAATGGCAAAGGTGGCTGCTAAACTAGCAGCCAAAAAGGCAGAGGCTGACAAGAAAGCAGCCAAAGCAGAGGCAGCAGCCAAGGCTGCTGAAGAAAAGCAGGTGGCCGATACAGCTGCCAAAACTGCCAGGAAGGAGTGGGAGGAGTTAGTCAATCGGGCAGGGACTCAAACTCCTGAGGAGGCAACTGTGGAGGAACCTGCCAAGGATGTAGGGAATGAAGATGAAACACCCGACAATGAGGGTGTCGAAGACATGGGAGCTGTTGACAATTTGGTAGTCCTGAGAAAAATGATGTGCAAGAGGGGTAGGAGCATGGAAGCAGGGTCCAGCAAAGGGCCAGGTATGGGTAGTAGGCTGAGGGGGGCCAAGGTGAGTGGTAATAGATTTTCTTTATTCTTTTATTTATTTTCTTTAAATAGCACAAAGAAAAGCCAACCCAGGAGTGGTCACCCTCCCTCCATCCTCCTTGCGATCACTGCGAGGATCGTTGGGAGATATGCCAGGTGAGGTCTGTAAGGGCCGCATGTAGGCACTGTAATGCATGCAGAGTCAAGTGTAGTTTGGCAGCAGAGGGTCAAGAGTTGGGAAGAGGTGGAGTCGGAGGGGGAGAGTGAGAGGGAGGAAATGGGGGACAAGAGGCCAATAAAGAGGCCGAAGCGGGCCGTTACAATGCACCCAAGTGAGCGGAAGATGGCCCTGCGTCCAAGTGGATGGTCAATGACTGTGGAAGTTCCACAGCTGGAGGGGTCAGGATCTCAGCATCCTGCTGAGATCTGGGAGGATATCCTGCAGGGGCAGGCAAGGACGAATCAAGTCCTCCTTTGTTTGGTGTAGGCGGTTCAGTTCATAGGTTGCACGGTGGTCTCATTGAGTGAGGACCAGTGCAGGGGTTTGGGAGTGTCAGAGGATTCAGGAGCTTCAGATGGGAGTGAGAGTGTGGGAGAGGATCAGTTGGAGGATGATGAGGGTGAGGAGAATAAGGGGGAAGAGAAAGGGAAGGGGAAGGATGAGGATGGTCAGGAAAGTGAGACTATGAAATAGTCTCAAAATGTAAAAATTTTGTTACATATATTTTTTGAGTGAAAAAGTAATGGAAAAAAAAAGATAAAAGGCATGAAAGGAGAAAGAAGCAAGTGGAACATGCTGAGATGTTTGGCAGATTTGGTTGTGATAAACAGAGGGAAAAGGAGGGTGATGGATGGATTGAGACAGGTGTCGGGAGTAGGTGTCAAGCTTCGGTAATGCCAAGGAATCAGATGGGGAGTGGCCAAGTCCTGCAGGCCGGTAGTAGTGGCTTTGGCTTCAATGTATTCATGCATTGCACCCTACTCTCTGTGCGTGCCACCAATTTGGGATGGAAGATGAACCCAGGAGGATACCGCAAATGTTAGCCCAAGTAGAGGACTTAACAGAAGGAGGGAAGTAAAGGGGCCTAAGCCTAGTTGATACCCAGAATGAGGAAGTATGTACATCCATGTGCTACTTATATATGTTAAGAGGTGGGATATGGAATAAGGAATGAAGAACAATAAGATATGCAGAGCATGTGAGGTTATTGTCCACAGTGATCAAAAAATAGAATGGAGGAATGTAACCGGGGATAGAATAATGAAATTAGAATAATAGGAATGTGGTCAGGGATAGGACAATAGAGAGTGACTGACTATAAAACAATGGGGTCATGGCCGAGGATAAAACAATGGTTAATGTCCCAAGGTAAGATGGGCCAAGGGACGAGGAGTAGATGGGGTGGTTAATGGATGAATGAGGAAGGAGTGGGTGAGGGATAGGAATGAGGGATGTGGATGGTGGATGTGCCGAGCCAAGACCGGTGTACCAGGTGACTTGCGTGTGGACATAGACTGGATTCTTGGTTGGCAATGCCGAGTTACTGGACACTCAGTACGTGTACTTGACAGTGGGTGTGATCGTAAGGTCAGGAATAGAGTGTCAGAAGATTGTGGAAGAGAAGAATTTGGGATAGAAGTAAGGTTGGGATGATGCAGGGTCAGGATGAATAGGAATTAAAGTCAGGAAGGAAGAGACAGAAGGGGATTGTGGTCAGGACAGAGAGTAGAGAGGGGTAAATGGGAGGAGGTTTTGGGAGAGAGATGTCTTCAGGAGGGGAGATTGCATAGTTTGAAGGGTTTCTAGTCACCACCCCCCCCTTTTAGGTAGATGTCCCACTGTCTAGTGAAACTATTGGCTTCGAGCTGAGGGAATGGAAAAGAGTGGTGAGAGCATATAATGCAAATATACAGAACAGATGAAGCAAAACTGATGGGAACGGATGGAAAAGACCTTGGCCAAATGTGCCGAGAGGTGCCGCTGACTGAGAGGTCCCAGCTAAAAAGCTTGTCAGCCTTTCTGGTATACAAGCGTGCACAAAGGCAGTTGCATTGACTAGGGCTATTGACAGAGCTTCCAGCAACAGAACAGGATCCTGGGTGAGGCTTTTGGAGCAGTGGCAAGTGCTGACTAGACCAAAGCCATTGGGATACACCTAAAAATGTTAGTGGCATGATGGAATGTAATACTGCCCAATACCCTGTTAATTAATGGATTATAGCGAGTGAGCAAGTTGTGACTGAATATTTCCAACCGATGGATCTGTCAAGTCCATGATACCAAGCTCCAGTTCATTCGGCAGTACCAACCAAATGACCCTTACCGTTTAATCCAACACACCAGTGACAAGGCATTCCTCACTAGTACGGAGTCTCAGCTTGGTACATTCGGTACATCATCTGGTTCATTCCTCTCACCCCATCCCTTCTAAGGTAGCGGATAAACGGTTTCCGCTAAGGTCACGTGATGTGACAGTCATGGTCACAAGCGCAAAATTTTTTGTCATTGAAAAAAAATTTGTATTCTGCTAAAGAGGATGGTGATTTTTTTTGGAAATAATAATTGAGATACATTATATATAACATCAGGCTTGTCTGACTTAGCTAAAATAGTATCTGGCATGATGCCAGATCCTTGTGCAAAGTGGTGGATGTGACAAATGAGTCATGTGACCTTAGCGGAAATGGCCGGCTGCAACGATAATATCCTACCTACCTCTACCTTACCTGTGGGAATGTCTTTCTATATATGGAATATTTCCTTATATAGGTGATTACATCAGCGCAAAAAGTTTGTCACTGAAAAAATTTTGACAGTGTCAGACTGCTTAAAAAATGTGTTTATGAATTTTGAGAAGATGTTTGAAAGTTTGGATATACTACACTTGCAATAGTGATTTTTTTCAAAAATTAAAACCAACAATGTGTACATATAGTTCCATGCCATTGATCTGTGGTCTCAGAATATTTTTTTTGTCGATACTGCCAGATCCTTGTGCAAAATGGCGAGCGTGACACTTGAGTCACATGACCTTAGCGGAAACCGTTTGTCCGCTACCTTATCCTTTACTATTCTCTCATCCCCCATCCCTTCCCTTACCCGTTTTCTTTCAGGACATTTATTATTCATCTATTACTTTGGTCATGGTCATTGTTTTATCTTTGGCCATTTTCTATTGTTCTATTCTCACCCACTCTCTCATTATTCTATTCTCAGCCATATCTCATTATTCTATTCTTGCTTACATTTCTTATTCTATTCTTAATCATTGTGGACAATACCTCCACATGATTCTTCATACCTTATTGTTCTCCATTCCTTATGCCACCCTGTTCCACATCTTGCTTCTTAACCTATATAAGTAGCAGATGTATGTAGATAGTTCCTTACTCTGAATATCAACTTGGTTTATATTCTCTAGTCCCCCCTGTTGGGTGCAAACTTGCATCTCACCCCTGAGAGAGCAATCTCAATATATTGTAATATCATATCGATTTCGGTATCATTCTGTGCGCCTTTAAACTCTTGATTTTTCTCAATTTTATTTGTATTTCTACCCTCAATATTGAGGGAGTTATTCATGTTCTACTATGTACGCTACTTACGGTCGCTTGTCCACGCACGACGCGACTAGCGTGGCCGGCTCCCTGGATTTGGAACCGGCAGCCTGGCTCAAACCTTCGATAGGGTCAAGGGCCGGTTGCAGGGTATATGCGGGTGAAACACGACCCGCGCAAGCCTCCCTCCTCAGTTATTGACTACACTGAGGAGGTGAGTTGTATAGTATTATGTACAAAGCCTCAGGGCTGATTTCTCTTTCATTTCTTTTGTAAGATAAATAAAATAGGTATATTTTCCGAATATACACTCAGTTATTGACTACACTGAGGAGATAAAATAAATAGACTGCCTACAAATTCTTCAAACCTACTGTAAATTGCTCATAATCTCATCACCCCCTCCTTCCGTCTGAAGTCCCTTACTTGGGTCAACACTCTCGACACCCTCCTAGGTCTTTCTTCTGTCCAAATTAGTAGCACACATGGAACAGCAGGGTGCAATGCACGAGTAGATTGAAGCCTAGCCACCTTGATCAGTCTGCAGGACTTGACCGACTCCTGTCCACACTATTGGCATTACTGAGACCTAACAATAAGAGAACAATAAGGTATCTAGAGCATGTGGAAGTATTGTCCACAGTGATCCAGAATAGAATAAGGAATGTGGACCAGAAT
>QLPI01024316.1:0-15083 GCA_003314275.1 Chroogomphus rutilus
GAGCGGACTCGGGAACGGTGTCTTGGTCGGACACGGAAACGCGGTGTCTCGGACGGACGTGATGGGAACGGGATCCACGGGAAACAGTCCTTTCGGTCGGAAAGGTCTCGGAACGGAAGTGGGTGGTTGTGGGGGTTAGTGTGGGTTTGTTGAGGGCATGGGCTATAACAAGGGATAGGTATGAGATGCACTCTCCTTAAGTCAGGCAGACCAACCATGTATTAGGTACCAGGAATGCTGACGATGCATGGGCCAAGCACTATTGCAATAGTGCTAACTTCACGACGTGGGCAGGAATTGGCCAAGTCCTGCAGACTGATTGGGGTGGCTTGGCTTTAATGTACTTGTGCATTGCACCCTACTTTCTGTGTGTGCCACTAATTTGGAACAGATGTAATACCTGGGAGAGTGCCGAGAGTGCCAGACTAAGTAAGGGACTTCAGACGGAAGAAGGGAAGATAGGAAGGCATAAACCTAGTCAATATTCAGAACGAGGAACTACCTACATACATTCACTACTTATATAGGTTAAGAAGTGGGATGTGGATTCAGGGTGGCATAAGAAATGGAGAACAATAAGGTATGTTGAGCATGTGGAGGTATTTGTTAGGAACTGTATGCCAGCATGCCCGACTATTTATTTCAGCCTGCTCAGTCCAACTATACCTTCACTCGCCTATTCAACTATATGCCCTCAGCCCACAAACTATATGCACCTCATGTATCCATCTTGGTATCACATGCTCCTGTCAATTTACTCCACTCATTTACGTCAAACTCCATATGCTTGCAAATCCATTTTCACTTCATTTATGTTTAATATCATTTCATTTACATTCTGCTCCACTTTTATTTATTTGCAATTCCATTCTATCTCTCATATCCAATCTGCTACTACATTCCTTATAGGGTAACTCTGTTGGGAATCGGAGTGACACGTCACCCCTCAAGGTCACAGAGGAGATCAAGATTGGGACATAGTATTTCTGTTCTCACTTTTCATGATCCTCAGCTTTCTTATCTATTATAGGAATCTAATCGACTCCTCGTAGATTTGAAAGTAGTATAAAGATCTTGTACATTCAGTAGTTCAGTCCTCAGTGTGAAAGGCAACAAATTCCCACAGTGATGTGTTCTTTCAACTGGGCCAAAAGGCCACTATGCCAGGTTATCTGGCATTAGTCTGTGGGCACTATTTAAACAGCAATTTGTTACATGTATTCACCAACCATTGCAATGGTATGTAACAGTACCTTCCCCTTAGGTACCGAGCCCTCGAGGTGCCACAGTGATGATATCTTAACAGGTTTCTCAGGCCTGTCTGTGGCTCCCCCCAAGTACTCTAATTACTATTTGACATAGCAGACCCCCATGATGTCATGGACCATCATGTAAGCCAGGGTTCCTGGGGTCCAAGTGATTGCAACAACCCTCTAAATTATTGCGCACACAGGGATTTGAACCACTGACCTTTGGTCAACCTGGCATACTGTAAATAGGGAACGGCACGGGTCACCCACGGGTCAAATGTGGGTGACCCGCACCCGACCCATGGGAAACCCGAACCCATCAACCCATGGGTTTTTTCCCATGGGTTGATGGGTGTCGGGTGCGCACCGCACCCGCACGCGTGTGGCACGTACTGCGCATACGGCGCATACAGCACGTACGACGCGTGCGGCGCGTACTGCGCATATGGCGCGTACAACGCGTACGGCGCATACGGCACGTACGACACGTACGGCGTGTGCGGCGCATACGACGCGTACGGCGCGTACGATGCGTACGATGCGTACGGCGCATACAGCGCGTACGATGCGTACGGCGCATACGGCGCGTACGACTGGTACGGCGCATTCGTCACGTTCGTGGTGTCGCGTGCGCGTACGGCGCTTTCGTCGCGTTCGGGGCGTCGTGTTCGTGTTGGCGCGTGCGCGTACGCGTAAGTTGCGTTTGTGTCGGAGTTGACGCCCCGGGTTGGGCCCGGGTCACGGGTGCTTGCGGCTTGACCCACACCCACACCCAAGGACACCCGACCCGGTGACCCGTGCGGGTTGGCCTGACCCGTGCATTTCCCTAACTGTAAAAGGCAACAAATTCCCACAGTGATGTGTTCTTTCAACTGGGCCGAAAGGCCACTATGCCAGGTTATCTGGCATTAGTCTGTGGGCACTATTTAAACAGCAATTTGTTACATGTATTCACCAACCATTGCAATGGTATGTAACACTCAGTCAGATAATCAACTTTGATTTCGACTAAGCCTTTCTTCTGTCTCACTATTCCAAAATTAGGGACCAGTGCAATCTGGTGGGCACAATATACAAGTTGAAGCTGTACCCTATTCTGAACCTTGCCATTGTTTACCTTTGGGAGATATTACGTTTAATTATGATTACATTATTCCTTTACATCGGAATAGTATTATCTGACTTCTATACCTGATCGTACCTCTTTTCACATATCATCTTTGCATATTACGACCATCATGAATACTTGATCAACTGTCTGTAATCTACCCTTCATCGTAGAAGTCCTGAATCAGTTGCAGGAGATTTCCACATTTAGACGACTGTCAGAACAACCTTTGATTCATGAAGCTGGCCCATCAGGTGGGAATGCTCCTCCTGAAAATGAGGACAATGATAAAGAAGAACCAATTGATGATCATGATGACGACGAGGCAAATCTGAACCCTATTCAAGTTTCAAATCCAAACCCTACTCATAATTTCAATCTGACTCTTAATTCCACTTCTAGTACCAACAAAATTGTCAAGGCACTTGTCAATCGATTAGCCCAACCACTCCCTAGATCTAATCCCAACCCTGGCCATCATGCCAAGGTTCGAAAGCCCGAGATTTACAATGGCACCGACCAAGCTAAGCTTTGCACATTCTTCTTACAATGTATGCTAAACTTTTGAGACCATCCATCTGCATTCTTGTCAGATGCATCGAAGGTCCAGTATGCCATTTCATACCTCACAGGCCCTGCACTTCAGTACTTTGTGTAGAGATTATGGCAACTTTGTACAGTAGTTCAGAGAAGTTATTGGACAATCTAATTTATTATCTTTTCAGTGTAGTCAACCACTGAGAATATATTCAAAGAATATACCTAATTTATTATCTTACAGAGTGAAAAGAAAGAAAATCAGCCTTATTACTACATAAATTATACTATACAACTCACCTCCTTGGTGTAGTCAACCACTGAGGAGGGAAGCATACGCGAGTGATGTTTCACTCGCATATATAGTAGAACTGGCTCCTGACCCTATCAAAGGTTTAAGCCAGGCTACCGGTCCCTATCCAGGGAGCTGGCCACATGCATCGTACGTGGGCAAGCACCTGTAAGTATCGTATACATAAGATCACAATATCTCCCTCAATTTTGAGGGTAAAAATACAAATAAATGAAGAAAAATATCAGAATTTAAAAGCGCACAGAATAATACCAATATTGACCGAAAATGTGAATATATTGTACATTATGCTCTCAGAGGTGGAGTGCATTATACACCCAACACTTTGAACCTGCTATTCTAGGTGAAATCCAACCTGAGCCTAGCTGGCTTAAGGTCTGGAAAGACTTTCGTCAAGAACTTGAGACCAACTTTGGTCCATTCAACAATGCTGCACAAGCAGAAATCAAGCTCCGAAAGATAGTCCCATCAAGCAGTGCAATACTTCATCGATTTTGCCCGAGCCTCCCCTTGCACCTAGTGGAATGATACTGCTCTTGCACATGTGGCATACAAAGGGTTGGCCAGATGCATCAAGGACAGCCTCCTTCACTTCCCTCAATTCAAATCTCTTGCCAAACTCAGACAGTATTCACTCAAGATCGATAGCAGATACTGGGAATGCAAGGAATATGACAACTTCGGAATGCCTGTAAGACTGAACAGGTCATCATCCAAATCCATCCCTAACAACAACAACCAGTCTTCCTCCAATTCTAACAACTTGAACAACAAGAAAAGTAAGAAGGGGGGGAAGAGAAATGGCAATGATAAGTCTTCCAACAATAACAACCATGCTAACAACATTTTTTCCAAGCTTGGAAAAGATGGGAAGCTGTTGCCTGAAGAATGTCAAAGGTGAATCGACACAGGACTCTGTCTCTTGTGTGCTTCAAAAACTGGACTCACCATCAGATACAATGTACAATGGATCAATGACCCCATTCTCATAGGCACTGGCATGGCTGGGAGGGAATTGATGCCAGCAAACTAGTCAACAGGCATAGGAAAGAGGGAATTATATAGAAACAGAAGGAAACAGATATAGAATAGATGTAAGAAGGCACTCACATGATAAAGGATGAAGAACGATGGAATCCAGGTGCATATATGCAGCCACTGGGTACTGGTTGACAAGAATGGATACTATGAATGGGATATGAATAAATGACAAGGTGCCCATTGCACATAATAAAGAAGAAAAAATTTGCATCAATATTACAGACTGACCCACACAGCTATAGTCCTATATAAAGCTACCATCAAAGATCATAACACGGCGACCCATTTCGGGTCAACCACATGTAGACTCTATTATTTTCACTAGCTATGGGCTACAGTTTCACATAGTAGACTTACTCGTATGAATACCAAGTATTTATGATAATAAAAGTTAGTCTTGCACTCATAACTGATCACTTTGACGCCTACGTATGTCATCGATACCCTAATTGGGTAGAAACTCATCATCGTGGCATTCAGGTTATTGGGCCTGTTGGGAGACGAAACTTAGGTCTCGTATAAATTACTGACACCATCGCTCATCATTTCTCCATTGCATTACACTCGCTATAGCCCCTTACGACGGTTCATCTAGCCGATCGCCACGTCCCCAGACCGGCGCTTACACTGGATCCAACAGGTCCGAATTGTCACCAGAAATTCAATGCACCTCATGTATCCATTTGGCATCACATGCAACTGTCAATATACTCCACTTATTTATGTCAATCCCCATATACTTGCAAATCTATTTTCACTTCATTTACATTTAATACTTTATTCATTATGTTCCACTCTACTTTCCTTATTCACAATTCCGTTCTATCTCTGATATCTGATCTGCTACTATGTTCCTTATAGGGTAACTCCATTAGGAATCAGGGTGACACATCACCCCTCAATGTCACAGAGGAGATCAAGATTAGGACATAGTATTTCTGTTCTTACTTTTCACGATCCTTGGACTTTCTTATCTATTATAGGAATCTAGTCAACTCCTCATAGATTTGAAAGTAGTATAAAGATCTTGTACATTCAGTAGTTTAGTCTTTAGTCAGATAATTGACTAAGATTTCAACTAAGCTTCCTTCTGTTCATCTTAGACTTCATTCCACTCTTGCTTTTATGAAATTAGAGTCCAGTGTGATCTGGTAGGTGCAACATACAAGTTGAAGCCTAACCCTACTCAGAACCTTGCCATTGCTTCGACCTTGGGAGATATTACATTTATTACATCTACATCATTCTCTTATATTGTAACACTCAGCCACATTTCATTGTTCTATTCTCATTTGCATTCCTTATTCTATTCTTGATCATTGTAGACAATACTGTTACGATGTGAAGGAATAATATTATTATAATTAAACATAATATCTCCCAAAGGTAAACAATGGCGAGGTTCAGAATAGGATATGGCTTCAACTTGTGTGTTGTGCCCACCAGATCACACTGGTCCCTAATTTCAGAATAGCGAGACGGAAGAAAGGCTTAGTTGAAATCAAAGTCAATTATCAGACTGAAGACTGAACTACTGAATGTACAAGATCTTTATACTACTTTCAAATCTACGAGGAGTCGGCTAGATTCCTATAATAGATAAGAAAGTTGAGGATCATAAAAAGCAAGAACAGAAATACTATGTCCCAATCTTGATCTCCTCTGTGACATTGAGGGGTGATGTATCACTCCGATTCCCAAAGGACTTACTCTATAAGGAACGTAGTAGCGGATCAGATATGAGAGATAGAACAGAATTGTGAATAAGTAAAAGTAGAGCAGAATGTAAATGAAAAGATATTAAACATAAATGAAGTGAAAATGGATTTGTGAGCATATGGAGTTTGATGTAAAAGAGTGGAGTAAATTGACAGGAGCATGTGATACCAAGATGGATACACAAGGTGCATATAGTTTGTGGACTGAGGGTGTATAGTTGGATAGGTGAGTGAAGGTGTAGTTAGGCTGAGTGGGCTGAAATGAATAGTCGGGCATGCCGGCGTGCAGTTTCTAACAGTATCCCCCCCTTATGGCTGAGTCCCATGAGGCCACAGAAATGAAGTTCTAGAATGGTAGCCCCATTGGAGTTCAGAAATGCGAAAGTATATAAGAGAAGTTGTGAGGGAGATTGGGTGGTAACCATTTGTCATCAAAATGGAACCCTCATATATCAACCCTGCCTACATGCAGAAGCTAATGGGTCTCTATCCCTTGCCAATCACCAGTTATCTCAGAGGTGAACCCTCTCAACCCATCACAGTCCCATCCCCCTCATCTTTAACCATTGAGTACAGCAAGGCGCTGCTTGAGCAAGACCATCTCAATGTGCAAGAGTCCTGGGTTAAAGGGGCAAGTTCGAAAAGTATGAAGGTGAGTCAAGTGTTGTCTCGGAATTAATGATTTTACTGATTTCTTTTGTTGCAGTATGCTCATCTTCAGATGAGAAATGATGAGGGCAATTTCCATGGTGTTTTCTATTGAAAGCAAGGTTAGGTGAAGAAGATGATCATATGCCCTGATCTCATAGATGAATGGCTGAAAAGCCATGCAAGCACTGCATAAAGTGAGGCAACACATGTCTAAGGAAGTGGGACAGGGATTTGGACTTGGGTGCATGTGTATGGTGTGGTGAGAGAGGAGTGGGTTGTAGTATTAATGAGAGAGGCTGTGGTATGAGTAAGAGGAAAAGCAAGGGAAAAGTCAAGGAGTGGAATCCTGAGAGTGAGGGAAATATGAGGTATTTGAAAAAGAGGTTGAGGACAGATATGCCAGATGGAATGGAGCAAAATGAGGTGGGCCCTTTGAAAAAGCCGAGGTTGGAGCCTACAGTATATACCCTTCTCTTCCTTCCTGACTCTCTCACTCCCCCACCTCCACCATCAACTCTACCTCCTCATGAGTCATCACCACCATCTACTGTGGCACTAACACCACAGATAATGGTGTCTTCACCCACACTGGCTCCTTCTCTGCCACCTCCTCCTCCATCACCACCTATGTCAACCCCTCCTCCAAGAGTCATAGCCCCTGCACCTTCACCAGTCATTGCGCTGACCTTTGTGTTTCAAGAGCTACAAAGGTCAGTTGACAAACTTTGCAAGGAAGTGGTGGAACACAAGTTCCAATTCTCGGAAAGCAGCATGACCAACAAGGAATTACAAGGTGAGGTGAGAGACCTTCGTATGCAGTTGTCATATCAGAGGTCAGTGAGTAGGGAGCTGGAACTGGAGCCACCTAGGCTGTGTGAAACTTGGGAGAATTGGGTGATGAGGGCTGGACAGCCAAAGAGTACATTTGATGAGGCTGAGGATGGAGAAATAGACTTAGGATTGTAGAATAGGAGTGATTGACTTAATTATATTATTTTTTTTGAATCGTATGGGACTTGAACATGAAATGAATGAATGGTTCAGAATTAAGAATTGAATTGGAATAAGGAATAATGGATGGGAACTGAGAGTTGAACTTGAAAACAGAAAGAAAAAGCTGAATTAAAAGGAACTGAAATGCGAGAGTGATAATGAATGGAATGAGCGAGAGTGAATGGAAGAGAAATTGCAAGGTGCTTATGGAATGGGTAATGGTCTAGGTTTGGACGGGTACGACTTGTGAAAGTCTTGAACGAGTTCTGAAGCGTGGTTGAGTTCTGTTGCAAGGACCCATGAAGTTTCTTCATCTGTGCCTTTGTATCCTGCCCACTGTACTAAGTACAATAGCCTGCATGCCATACATTGATTATCGATTTTTAAGTTGAGGATCTTGGATATCTCAAATTCAGTTTCACCATTGATGATGAATGGGGGTGGAGGTGGTTGAATGAAATTAGGAATGGGATTAGGAGAGGCTAGCTCGAGCATTGAAATGTGGAATACAGGATGTACTATGTTCATGTAGCCTGGGAGTTTCAGAGTAACTGAGTGAGTACTGGGACATTGTCAGCAACAACAAGAGCTTCAATACTGGAGAGCAGAAGAGGGAAATGAGCAATGATACTTGTTGGTGTATTGACCAGCTCAAGACTGAGCTTTAACTAATTACCTAAGAACTATACATATAGTCTGGCGGAGTAGTGGAGTCCAATAACAAGTAATAGAAAGAGGAGGAGTAGGGAAATCATGACAGACATGCAATAATTTCAAATGGACCCAAAAACTTCTCAGCTAGCTTTTTCATGGGACAGGTAGTCCTGAGGAATTTAGGTTTGATAAATGTGAGACTGCCAATAGGAAAGTCTGGGGATGGAAGTTGTTTAGCATCTGCTGAGGTCTGGTATATTTGTTGAGCGTCGAGGATGCTAGTTCAAAGCTGCTGGTGCAATTTGTCCAGGTTGACTACAAAGTCCTGCACTTGGGATGAAGCAAGGTCATGTTCGGGATGAATGGTGAAATTGGGATGATAGCCTTTGTTGGCAAAGAAAGGCAAGACTCCAGTGGTAGCACTATGTTAGAGTCCGAGTTCGTGTCAGGTCCGAGCTGACGTAAGTCGGTCTGAGTTGTGTGTTTGGAGTCATAAGGACTTGGCTTCAACTTTAATGTTGCGCCCTCCTCAATCGTCAGTCCTTTATTTCGGAGGTTCGGAGAAGATAAGTTTTCGGAGGTTCGGAGAAGATAAGTTTTCGGAGTTCAAGAGTGAGTGGGAATACAAGTCGATATTCGAACTAAGGTATAGTACAGAAGTCTGGAGGTATTTATACATGCAGTCCTTATTGTAACTAATTGGGAATAGTCAAGAGAACAACAAGATGAACGAAAACGGGAAACAAGAGAATATACATCTGGTGTTACAATAAGACAACAAGACTATTGTTCGACGAGAAAGGAAGGATGTGCGAGGTCCGAGGGTATCGATACTATTCGGACTCGGAGGTGAAGAAACAGTCTCGGACTTGATTCAGAGGGTGGTTCTTCGTAGCACCCGATATCGGATGTCCGAGATGTCGGGGTTATATCTCGGATATAACAGTGCCCCCCTGTTAGGACCGAGCCTTGAGGTCCTGGCGTCTAATGGTGACGGAAGTTACCGTGGGAAGATTAGGTGATTGGGCGTTGCGATAAGGTATATAAGGAGGGCCCTCTTTTCATGGCGGCCAACCATGGCTTCATTACCCCCCGTAGAAATAGACATGGAAGCCATGCTCCTAGCCCAACTCGAAAAGGTCCAAGCGGAGAAAAAGCAAAAGGCCGAGGAGGAGGCTAAAGAGGCCGAGCGTAAAGCCAAGGAGGAGGCTGAGCAAAAGGCCAAGGAGGAGGCCGAGCAGAAGGTGGAGGCAGAGGCCAAACTCAAGGCCAAGGAGGAGGCAAAGAAGAAGGCCGAAAAAGATATAGGGATTATGGCAACTTGTACAGTAGTTTAGAGAAGTTGTTTGACAATCCTAAATATTTTATCTCCTCAGTGTGGTCAATCACTGAGATTTATTCGGAAATTCTACCTAAATATTTTATCTTACAAAGAAAAAGGAAGAGAATTAGCCGTGAGGCTCTGTAGATAATACTATATAACTCACCTCCTCAGTGTGGTCAATCACTGAGGAGGGAAGTATGCGCGGGCGATGTTTCACCCGCATATACCCTACAACCGGCTCTTAACCCTATCGAAGGTTTGAGCCAGGTTACCGGTCCCTTCCCAGGGAGCCGGCCATGCGCGTCGTGCAGTGCGTGTGTAGGCACGCGTAAGTACAAACGAAAATAAGGAGTAACTCCCTCAATACTGAGGGTAAAAATACAAAATAATAATCAGAAATTTCAGAATGTAAAAGCGCACTGGATGACATAAAAATCGATACTAAAATACAATATATTGAGGTTGGCCTCTCAGGGGTGAAATGCAAGTTAGCACCCTACAAAAGAGGCCGAGGAGGAAGCTGAAAGGGAGGCCCAAAAGGCCGAAAAGGAAGCTAAGGAGATGGAGAGGCTCCGAGAGGAGGAGAAGAGGAACCTCCAGAAGGAGGGAGGAGCCGGGGGTCTCCAGGACACTCCGAAGTTTCCGAGAAGAATCCCTCGGAAGAAGAGCGTGAAGAGTTCCAAAATGGTCTCGGAGCTCTCGACAATAGTGGAGGACATGTCCCAGCAAGGGGGGTCCTCGGGGGTTGGAAATCGGGGGCCATCCCCGGACATGCAAGAGGGAAGTTCGGGCTTGACCGAGCGGGAGAAGGAGAGGTTAAACATTCTTGAAAAAAGGGAGTCTCTCCTGGTCGCTTGGGCTCAGAAGGCCCATGAAAACAGTCAGATGAGGGCTGCGAGATTGGGCGGTGCCGAGGTGGGTCTCGGACCGTTCGAGTTGTCGCGGAGATTGCTGATGAGTTTGTGCCCCAAACTTTATCATCAGCCGCCCGAGAGAGCGTCCGAGGGCTGGAGGATGGAGCCCAGTTGGACCTGCACTCATTGTGCTAATCGGGGGGATCCCTGCATATGGCCCTCTTCGGGGAAGGGGTCCTCTTGTTTCGTCTGTGCTAACCGGAAGGTGAAGTGCAAGGAGAAGGGTGATGGGGAGGAGGAGAAGGATGCTAAGGGGAAGAGAGGAAGGGTGCCTTCGGAGGACGGTGCGGGTCCAAAACCGAAGAGGCAGAAGGTAGAGGTGGTGATTCAGGGGCCGCCTCGGGGTCCGAGCACCTCCGGGGTTGATTTGAGGGAGGTGGTTGAAGAGCTGCAGGGGTTGAAGCGGGATGTGCGAGGCATCCAGGAGGAAAACCAGAGGATCGCCAAGGCCTTAGTGCACATGAATGACCTCCGCATTCTTGAGCAGGCTCGGTGGTACAATTGGTCACAGAAGACGGATGAGTGGTGGGGGAGTACTCCAAGGGAGAACTGGCCGGGACCTCCGAAGGGTAAGGGGAAGGAGAAGGAGGAGGATAAGGGGAAGGGTAAGGAGAGGGAGAAGGAAGATGACGGGGGTTTGGGGGACGATGGTTCGGACCCAGATGATGCACCTGGGTCTTCAGAGTAAAAATTTGTATTATTTTTTTTTTTTTTGAAATATTTTGAACTTTGAGATCGAGTGAAAACATCTAAGTCAGAAGAAGTGAACTATTGGTCCGAGGTGAGGGTCTCTAGGACATCACCGAGGGGTCAGGTTTGTCAGGGTAGGCTCGGTGGAAGTCGGAGACTACTTCGGAGGCGTGGTCAAGTTCGTTGGCTGGCAGCCAGGATGTTTCATCCGCGGTGCCTTTGTATCCGGACCACTTGACTAAGTATTGCAAGGGGCATCTTCTTCTTCTTCCGTCGATCTTGGAGTCAAGGATCTCGGAGATCTCATATTTGGGTTCTCCATCGATGATGACTGGGGGTTGGGGTGGGAGTATGCGTTTGGGGAAGGTGTTCGGAGCTGATGGTTCTAACATGGAGACATGGAAGACAGGGTGAATGGCTCTCATATTCTTGGGGAGTCGGAGGGTGAAGGAGACAGTTCCTACTTGTGCGATAATTTCGAAGGGGCCTAGAAACTTCTCTGCTAGCTTTTTAGAAGGTCTCGTAGTTTGGATGTTTTCGGACTTAACAAAGACTTTGTCTCCAACTTTGAAATCTGGAGGAACTGTTCTCCGTCGATCCGCAGATGCTGAGTATCGAGTTTGAGCTTTGGATGCTGAGTATCAAGTTTGAGCTTCGGATATAGTCTTTTGGAGTTGTTGGTGCAAGTCGTCCAAGTCGACTACGAAATCGTATGCCTGAGAGGAGGCAAGGTCGTGTTTGGGGTGAAAGGTGATGTTCAGATGATAGCCTTTATTGGCGTAGAAGGGGGAGATTCCCGTCGTTGCATTGGGGGCATTGTTGTACGTGAATTCGGCAATAGGTAATAGTTCGGACCAGTTGTTTTGCTGGTAGTTGCAATACACTCGGAGGTACTGTTCGAGGGTTTGATTCATGCGTTCAGTTTGTCCATCTCCTTCAGGATGATATCCGGAGGTGAAGTGAAGCTTCATGTCCAGGGCCTTTCCAAGGGAGCGGAAGAACGAGGAGACAAACTCGGATCCTCGGTCCGAGGTGACGTGTGATGGTACTCCACGCTTTGAGAATACGTGGAGGACGAATAGTCTGGCAAGGGTTAGAGCGGTGATTGTGTCAACGGTGGGAATGAAAAGGGATTGCTTCGTTAGGCGGTCTACGATGACGAGGATAGTGTCGTAACTGTCGGAAGTGGGTAGTTTCTCTATGAAGTCCATGGAGATGGAGTTCCACGGATGTTCGGGGATTGGTAATTGCTTGAGTAGTCCGTAAGGGCGATGTCTCTGTGGCTTAGACCTCATACAAGTGGTGCAAGATTTAACGTAGGACTTAACGGAATCTCGGAGTTTGGGCCAGACATAGTCTCTTCGGATGAGTTCTAATGTCCGATTCTGTTAAGTCCACGTGTCAGGCGCTTGGCTGGCGCTTCCGAAGGGGCTATCTGGGTCAGCGTGAAGGTCCGTAACAGGGCCAAGGACCGAAGACGGGAATCGGACGGACTACGGACGGAGACGGAGGCGCCGGGAACTTAGGGTAGGTCACAGAATGGTGCAATCCGGTCACTGAGGTGTTCGAGGTCGAAGGGACTTGGCTTCAACTTATGTGTTGCACCCTCCTCGATCGTCTGTCCCTAATTTCGGAAAGGAGACGGGAGTTTACCGGAAACGAATCGGAAACTGGTGGAAGACTAAATCGATATTCGTACTAGCGAACAGTCTAGTCGACTGGAAGACTATATACATGTGACTATCCTTGTACTTTCTTTGTCGGTCATAAAACAAGGAGAAAGGGAGTACAAGGGGTCAATATAAGGAGAAAACAAGGGAGTGAGGTACACGATGGTCCTGCACGTCGGCTATCAAGGTAACGGAACCTTGACTTCGGAGTCTTCGGAGGTTCGGAATTGCGGAACCTCGGAATGTATGTCGGACATTCAGAAATCGGTTATTCAGGCTTTGGTCGGTCGGAAAGGTCCCGGAAATGGTGCGGGTGGTTGTGGGGTTTAATGTGGGTTTGTTTGGCTGCATGGGCCATAACAGATTCTGGCCAAAATGTCCTGAGATTGGGTGGTCGTATTTGTCTTGTAGAACTTGGAGTTGGAGGTTTCCATGATCGGGGACGTAGATTCTTTTATCGAGGAGGAGAAGTCTGTCCTCGGAGATGGTCCATCGATCGGTGAGGTTGTCCATTCGGGACGAGGTTGTGGGGTCTTCTCGGAGTGAGGTTCAGATGTCTTTGTGGAGTGAGGTTCAGATGTCTTTGTGGAGTTGTTCTACGTCCATGATCATTGCGGCCTGCATTACCGGAGTGTACAGGGAGGTGGCTCAGAGCGATGATACCAGTTGTTCCGTGGTAAAGACTGGTCGGAGGTTGTGCGGATTGATCTTGGCGTAGTCGCTTCCTCCATCTTTAGGGTAGACATCCCATCGTCTAGTCAGTGCGTCGGGTTTAGCGCCGAGGCGACCGGGTCGGAAGCGGATTACCATGTTGAACTGGGAGAGATATTCGGACCATCGGACCTGCCGACGGGTGAGTAACTTGGTTGTTGAGAAATATTCTAAATTCTTGTGGTCGGTAACAATGTCAATCGGATCTGCTGAACCTTCTAGGTAGTGCCTCCAGGTTTTGAAGGCCTCGAAGATGGCCAGTAGTTCTTTGTCGTGTACGTCGTAGTTCAATTCCGGAGGGGTGAAGGTTCGTGAGTGGAAGGCTATGGGGTGGATGTCGTTGTCTGTTAGTGATATGGTGGAGAGAATTGCTGCAAGGGCGTAGTCCGAGGCATCGGACTCAACAATGAGTTGAGATCTGGGGATCCACTGTTGCAGGATCGGCGCCGTAGTGAACGCCTTCTTGAGTGTCTCGAAGGATGTTCTGCAATTCTCAGTAAAGTTCCACGGAGTATCTTTTCATGTCAAACGAGTTAGCGGCACTGTGATGTCAGAGTAGTTGAAGATGAAGCGTCGGTAGAAGTTTGCAAATCCGAGGAAAGACTGAATGTCTTTGATTTTTCGGGGTTCGGGCCATTCCTGGATGACTTTGACTTTGTCGTCGGCCATGGTCAGGCCCTTCGGAGAGAGAATGTATCCGAGGTACTCCACGGTGTCGGTGTGGAAGAAGCACTTGTCTGCCCAGGCATATAAGTGGTTCGCTCAGAGGCGTCGGAGGACTTCTTTGATGTGGTTTCTGTTCTTCTAGATTGTCAGAGTAGATAAGGATGTCATCTAGGTATACTAGTACGGACAGATCTAGGAGGTCGGAGAAGACGTTGTTCATGAATTGCTGGAAAGCGGCTGGGGAGTTGGTGAGTCCGAAGGGCATCACACTCCATTCGAAGGATCCATAGCGTGTGCGGAAGGCGGTCTTCCATTTGTCGCCTTCTCGGATGCGTACCAGGTGGTACGCATGTCGGAGATCTATCTTGGTGAATATTCGGGCCTTTCGGGGACTGTCCAGGAGGTCGGAGATTCGGGGGAGTGGGTAGCGATCCTTCTTCGTTATCTTGTTTAGTCCACGAAAGTCGACGCATAAGCGTAGTGATCCATCTTTCTTTCGGGCAAAGAGGACTGGAGTGCCCCCAGGGGAGCATGAGGGTCATATAAACCCTGTGGATATGTTCTCATCTAAAAACTCTCAGAGGGACTTTAGTTCACTTTTGGAGAGGGAATAGATCGGACCAAATGGGGGTGATGTGCCTTCCTCCAGTTTGATCTTGAGGTCGTAGGGTCGGTGAGGGGCTAAGGTGTTGGCCCGAGTTTTGCTGAAAACGTCTTTGAACTCGTGGTACTCGCTTGGAATGTTACTCAGGTCTATCGGACCTTCTTCAGAGTCTTGGCAGTCGGAGAGGAAGAGCTGGAAGGTTTGTGTACCTTCCATTCTTGATATTCGGGCAAAAGCTG
>QLPI01024337.1:0-10324 GCA_003314275.1 Chroogomphus rutilus
TATAAAATGGAATAGCCTTGCAGCACCTGAAAATATTCACTCAACTTGTCCATGAATTCATCAGCAAACTGCCATACTCGCTGTTCTGAAAATATCTGACAAGCTTACTGTCACACTTACAATCTTTAAAATAAGAACTCTATCTTGAACTGATGAAAGGAATTCAATTCTGCCTTCCTTCATTTCAAGTAAATGTAAACGTTCATGCACGAGAGCGGCAGTTGTTGGAGTGCTTTAATAAATATTTTGAATCAAGTAGACAATGTATACATATCCCACGTATAATTTAACGCATGTGCAGTACCAAAAAAGCACCGTCCTAGAGCCAGGAACGATGTCGAACCAAAATAAATAAATAGACAACAGGTTAGACTGAGGGACCCCTTAAAAAAACAACTGTGCTCACGAACCTTGACAAATTAGATGTCGAAATAATGCTTTCCATAGCAGATCGGAGAACTAGAAACCAAAACCAGCGTCTCTCTCAACAACCCCTTCATCTAGTATGATATTCAACACGCTTGAATCAGACCTGTTGATTTTTTCTGACAGCTTGGGATTGGGAGTAGGTGTTGTCTGAATGACTGGACGCGGCTTGCGCCAAAACATTGAGGCGTTGATAAATTCCTGTGAAGTAGTTCTAGGGGTAGGTAACGGGGATGAAGATCTGATGCCTACATTGCTAGTAGCAAATACAATAAATGCGACGAGCGGACCTGGTACAGACTGATCAATACAGAAACCAAGAACATAAATTGAAGCAGGTCTGAAGTGACGCACTTGTAGCTTGCAGCAAATCAACCCACACTGGGATGGGGGTCTCGAAAGACAAATTCTTTGCAAAGAGATCTAAAGCTATGCTTGGGTCATTTAAAGTTTTTATAGTTGTCGTATATGCTCTGTGGAAAATGCACATGCAATCCAGTGCATGTTAGCATAAGAAATTCCAAGGTGCACCAGTGACTAAGAAGAAGAAGAGGCTTTGAAACGCACATAGCGACCACAAGACGATATAAGCAAAAGATAATGACCCTAAGGACGAGAGACAGTGATATCCGTCGCGCCTTGTCTGTACAGCGGCGAAGAAGGAGCCAGTGGCGACAGAGAATGTGGATTATGCACCCTTTGGAACCATTCAACCGAATGTTTAAAAAAATAACTGGGGAAAGCCACCATCAAGGATAAGAGTAAGAATCAACATCACAAGCATGATTGCATAGGAGAAGTTAAGGTGACTTTCATAATAACCTTTCTCAGTTCTCGTGGTTTGCATGAACATGAAGATAAGACTTACGAATAGGTGTTTGTTGTTTGCAACATGCAGTAAAATGTCTGTGGAATACCTATGGTGCCAGACTGTGGAAACGGTGGCAGTCAATGTCCGATATAGGTATGGAAAATGGCATACAAGCCACGATAATGTTACCTGTAGGGCAGATAGCGAGAAAGCAAGTAGAAATATGTATGGAGAAAATAAAAGCTATGATAATTCACGAGAATACAATGAAGACCACACCGCTGACTAGAACTTGTTGGTTCAACGCACCGCAGCTTGAGTCCATTGAGCTTGCCTCTTTCCGAAAGGTCCGTGAATCCGAGCCCTAAAATCGAGCCAGACCTAGATAGTGAGAAAAGACTTGTGTTAATTATCAAATTCGAAGGTGATAGTACCATGGTGCACGGTTACCTTGATAATCAATGAAAGCATAGCGGCGTCCGTCATGACTTGAACCCCGGTGGCAAGCACAGCTTGAATCAGACACTCCTTCCCTGAGTGGATAAAGGGAAGTAAAATTCGCCCTTCCCCAGAGTGATAGGTAGATGGACCCCTGCGATATAATCTGGCATACTCTTGTAAGGAGTTAACGCTGGGGATTATGATAGCGTGTAGCCAACCCAATTGAGAAAACAATAGCAGAAAACACCCATGTAAAGCAGAAATTCAGGAAAATCAGATCAGGCCGGGGTTTTCGTAAGAGTGTAGAGACCACGAGGAGAATCGGCAATCCAATGTGACCACCAACTATCTGCAATGCAAAGTAAACGGATTGCTCTTGCCTGAGGTCTGTAAATCAAAAATATTAATAGATGGAAGGATGAATTTGATGTCAGCATACGGTGATTCTCAGAATTTAAATCATTCAAATTAGTCGTAGCATATGGTGTAAGTTGGAGTTGCAGATCTATCACTGGTGATCCGCGAAATTGGCATAAATCTCTGTAGACTGCATAGTAACAGGTCAGATAATTTGCACAGAGGATTGAATAGATGCACACAAGCACACACCATTCAAAACATGTTGAATATATCCCAGAAATACGATGTCTACATCGTACTGACACAGACTGTTCCAAACCAGTAACAGCCTTTCGTTTTTGGAACATTCACATAAAAAAAAATGAGAGTCCATGCAAGATATGTATCCAGACATCTGATTTAGAGGTGGAGACGAGCACTACAGCTTGTGTCAGTGGTAGTAGCAGTAGGTCAATAGTGAGGACTAGTTACATTTAATGCCTTTGTGCCGTCGGGGAGAGGGGTAGACAACTCATCTTAACATAGAACTGAGTACTCCGAAGATGACGTGCATGTATTCACTTACAAACTTGACAGACCGCTGTACAGACAAAGAGCAAGAATGCAACGATCCAAATCATGGTCGCCAGCGATTGAGAGAGGAGAGGAGGCCTAATGGCTGAACTTGGAGAAGTACTGTGAGATTCGTTAGCCTGTGTTAGACTGTGTACTCGTTTTATCAAAGCTCTCACAACCATGAGAATATCTTTGCATCGACAACATTTTTTGAATAGCTTGCCTTAATCATGAACCCATCTTCCTTCCATATGCATATTGTTCCAGCTTATGTTGGTCTCATAGTAACATCATGATCATAGTTCGTTCTGGCTCGAGTGCACCCGAGTGATCTATATTAAGCACTGCATTCATGCGTCATGATGACGTCCGTATCAGTCTTAGGGTTCTTGCTACTTGCCCTTGTTCAAGTGAACCTTCACTCATCCTTAAGCTTTCCCAGAAGATCTATACATCAACCGACTGTCGACGTTGCCTCCATGCCTGTGACGGATAGGCAGAAGTCTACTTCCCTACCAATCTCCATAGGACGGATAATTCTAGCATCCGGTGACTTGAATTGAAAAGCGAAAGGCAAGAATTTGGGGCATTTAGTTGCGCATAGAAAAGAAGAGAAGGTGTAGAGGGCTTATCGGTAGAGTAAGATCTTATCTCAATAGAGATGAGATGTATCATTTGAGTCTCGATGATCAAAGGAATATGATAAATACCTTTACGATGGCAATGCAGTAGCAGGATACGGCCAACCTGTATGCCTTCTTCAGTGATTGTCATCAAAGCGATGTATCATGAGAATCGCCTCCAAGATGCGTGTCCACAATCGAATGTAATAGCAGCAACTGTTGTAAAGCAACCCTGACGCGGCGTACGCTCTATGTGAAGTACTGAAGAGATAGGTACAGCCGTCCAGGCCATCCTTATACATGTCGCGTAGGCTACGGATATGATCAGGGAGAAAAAAGGGAACAACTATCTACCGCGTGATGATGTTGTTGGGTGATTCTAGCCCTTCTTATAACAGCAACTTCGTCCAGAAAACCATCCATCATGGTCACTCTTAGAGCCGGGCCGAGGCCCTCATAGGACTCACTGCCGGAACTCAGAATCCGCGCAGCCTATTGTAGTCACGAACCCACAGATGGATCATGCCTGGAAATTATCGAACTCATGTTGTTGTTGGAAAAATCCAGTGTCTCAGATGACATGTTATCTTGTCTAACGATAAACCGGATTCTCTTGCAATATGGGTATGCTTTACGACTGTTGATATCAGAAGTGATGCCTAACCTTCGTTCTCAAAACAACAATAAATTTCACCACCCTAAGAAAGGTGTTCTGTTCGTTTTATGGTTACTCACCATCATTGCTGGAAGTGCCACATTGCAGCGCTTTCGTCAAGTGTTTGCTTCTATTGCCAGCGAGAATTGCAGGCTCACCTTGCCTCAAAGCTGCCTTGATTCATCGTTCATTTCCGTTATCAGTCCTCCTGTTTTGGTGCATGACCGCCGTCCTCCATCTCACATATTAGACATACGGAGGTCAAGCAGTTCGTTTTCAAACTGAATAAGGGAGAATTTTGATGAAGAGTGTGAGCACATGTGATGTTGAATATTTGGTGACGCAGATCAAGGACCTGAGGAAAAAAATAAACTTCGTGGCTTGAGCGGAGGTAGTGATATGTTTGCATTTGTTTGCAAACAGATGACTTGACTTCCATTACGATTGCAGTGTCATTTCCTTTTTTTTTATTACTTTTTTTACTTTTTCTTCTTCTTATCACTTCCCCTCCCCTCTGATTGGGGTTCTTCTTGATATAAGAGGCAACGTGATCTTTCAGAAATCCACAATGGTTGCCAGGATTATCTGTATTTTATAAAGGATGAGAAGGGCCTGAAGAATGTTGAGAGTATGAAGAAAGTCGCTGATAGCTAGACCAGTAGCGACAATGCAGATGGGATGTGCCAACAGCTCATCAATTTGTCACGTCAGAGGGTGTTGGTGATAAATGTCATGGTCATGTACCAATGGTAGTCCACCCAGAGGTTGAGACAAGTGCATATACCCAAAGTTGTCTGAAGAGCACTCCAGGCCTCTTGTAATGTCTTTGTGAGTTTAAGCAATTGGTAGCCAGAGGGTTTCTATATTAAATAGCACGCTTTGGAATATCTAGTTAGATGCTTGTCTGCGTCAGTGGGAAAAGGCGTGACTAGCAGAAAAAAATCAGAAGACAGACAGCATGAGAAGATAAAGCTTGCTGTTCCAACTTAGGGGACATGCGCAGCGCATCACAGCGCTCGGGACGCAAGGAAATGTGTGAAGACCAGAACACCTGTGTCATCAGGAAATGCGGAAATATTTCGGCTAGTGCTTAAATATCAACTGAAATGATATTTAGAGGCATGGGTGTAAAGTTCCAAAGAAATATCCGATTCTACTACTAGAGAACATAGCCATGCCGGGTCTGATCAGTATAGTATACACCGCATGAAAAGTATGCGCATCCAAAGCACGTGCATCCATAGTCAGTCCCGAAGCAGAGTCAAAGTAAAAGTATCTTACTTACACCCTGCGAGACCATACACGCCTCCTGTAATCAAATACTTTGACATTGTCCACTACTATGATGTCCATAAGCAACTAAGCTGGATAAGCTGGGAGAGAGTAAGCGTTCAATTTTATGCGATGAACTTGGAGTAGGTCAACGAGATATTGCAAGAAGAAAAGAGATAGTTTGAAAAGGCATTGTAATGTGGCATATATCCGTTGGCCATATATTTGAAATATTCAGGCAAGGTGAGCGAAGCCGACACCTGTACGTATAAGCACGGACAGGATTGCACATGTGACAGGCCATATATTCACGGTGGTTTGCCACTGCGCATGTTATTCACCATCAAGATCCTTTAATTGATAAATGACCGTTTCACCCACTGTCATATGCAGAGTATACATTTTCGAGTAACTTCTGCCCGAAGAGAAAAGCTCCTGGTCCTGCACTTCCGAGCCACGTGTGGGCTATCGAAGGGTCGTCCGTTACATTGAGTGATGGGTACAAATTTCGAGGAACGATGTACCGCGAAGGGGGAATGGAGAATGTCATACCACCAACGGTGACCGTGAGAGGTGGTAGTATGCTTGTCATGTTGCTTGGGAAGGAGAGGAACCCTGCTAGGGCACTGTCGTCGAAAACGATGCTGCCGTTGTACGCAGCTCTGATGGCAAACAAGTAGTCACTAAAAACATGAAAGGAGAGGCTCATGAATGAATTCTCCACGCATTTCGATCCGAGGATAATTAAGTACACACAATGGAATATCAATACCGAGGACTCCGGTATCTGTTCGGGCGAATGAGGTGGCATTCAATAACACCGTTCCAAAACTGGCTGAGGTGACCTAAAGAGAAGGATAGGCCACGCGACAATACCTGGCCGCAATATAATATTCACGTTAAATTCCCAATGAAAATTCACAGGGGGGGTTTGAGGTATCCAAGTTATGTCACCTGGGCCCATGAAACCAGTGTTTCCAGATATAGTCCAGGTAGGAAACTAGAGAATCACCTTTGATGCGAAACTGATCGACTCCTCCGAATGTAATCTCCCCTGTTCCTTCGGGGACACCATCTTGACCCAACGGACTGATGAAAATACCAAAAATGGGATATTCAATGCGTTTATCTGCCACGAGAGTCTCGACGAAGGTAGGCGTGGCATTGAACCCCGAAACATCTCCATCGTTGCTCCCCGATGGACCCAGACCAACTAATTAACAAAACTAAAAATGTTTAGAAGAGGGAATAACAAACGGACTTACGAATTCCATCAATAGGTCTTACAAGTTGGAATCCTTGCGTAAAGTTTTCGGACCCGATAATTTGCGATCGTCCTACCGCTTCTCCAATGATGACATTATCCCGAAAAGCGGTACCACTCACTCCCCCAGTACCATACCCTACGCCAAATGTCGAGTTGAGCCTGTGGAAAAGTCAACACAGGAAGTTGAAAAAAAATGCTGACTTCACTTTTCAGTGTGGGGACCTGGTTGGTATGACTGTTCTCCACCCACCCAGAGTATAGCACTTCCTGTGTCGACCAGCACATCATTGAATATCTGGCTGTCACCGCATCGAACTACAAAAAACGTCGTGGGTTAGCGTATGCCTCTTGGGCTTTAGAAGCTGTGGAGTTAAGCTACTGACCAGGAGTTACAACTTTAACAGCAGCGTTTCGAAGGCGACTCTCTGGACTAAACCACGATGCTTAATGGAAGGCAACAAAATATCTGAAATGCAAAAACTCACTTTGACAATTTGGATGATATTGGAATCTTCAAAAGCTTGCCAGCGTTGGTCGCACGAGGCGCGGCAAGCAGAAAAAAACAAAAGATGCAGAAGGCCATTATGACCATTGTAAGTTAGCGAAATGGCGCACCGAAGGCAGCGAATTAGCGAAATAATAAACGTAAGATAAACGTAAGATGAAAGGCAATGTGCCTTACATAAGTAAATAGTTATTTCTCTAATTCAAAGACCTTTAAGACCTTTTCAGTACGTGTCACATGAGTTTCACGACACGTGACCAAGGCGTGACCAAGGCGTGACGATCGCCTCACCGCAACATAGAAGGATTTTCTGGAAGACTGAGAAATCCTATAAAGTGGTTACTTTTCCTACGTGATTCTATATCAAGAAATTTATGCAAGATGCAGATTTCCTTAAAAATTTCCTTTGGAAACTGATGTAAAGAAGAATTTAAGCACACATCAGTTTCCCAAAATATTTTAGACAAGAAAACCTTGTTCAAAGGCAACTATTTGAAAAAAATTATCATGTTTTTCCAAGATATAAACTGTTTCTATGACTATGGTGAGGGTTGTAAGGGCAACCCCTGTGGAATCTGTGGGCCATCACACAGAGCTGACAAGGGGGAAATCCTATGTTTTAGATATTTGACTATGTACAGAAGAAAAAGGGAAAGGGGGCCTCACCTGACAAGGGGGAAATCCTAGGAGGAAATCCTAGGAGGAAATCCTATGGTCCCTTGCCAGTGAGCCCCATATTCTATATACCCTCTGCTTGTGCCCTGCTTCATCAACATACCTTACCCTCCAGTTGGGCCCTAAGGTATGCAAACCTGACTTCCTGGTGGCCAAACTCCTGTTAATTGACCCAAGGTTTTGGCATCTTGGTCCAGCACTGTGTAGGACCATAATCAGTTTGCCTGGTTTTAAGAGAACATGCCTCATGTCCATCCCCAATTCAGCTTGTCAGTCTCTTTGGTCCTCACTCCTTTGCTCCCTTATTCACCTTCTCTTCTGTCCTTCCCAGGACTCATTCTCTGATCCCCAGAGGTGTTTATAGCACTGAAGGTGCCAAGGTTTTGGTTCAGGCTCTTAGTAAGTGAAGAGGGCATCTGAGATGTACTCTTTGGCTTTGGTATGGTATGGAAAACAGGTCATCCCCTGACAAGGGTTGATTTGAGGCCCCTCTACTGACACCATGTACACCAGGTTGTGATAGCATCGTTTTCGACGACAGTGCCCTAGCATGGTTCCTCTCCTTCCCAAGCGAATTGACAAGCATACTACGACCCCTCACGGTCACCGTTGGTGATATGACATTCTCCATTCCCCTTGGCGCTGCATCGTCCCTCGAAATTTGTATTCATCGCTCAATGTAACGGACGACCCTTCGATAGCCCACACGTGGCTCGGAAGTGCAGGACCAGGAGCTTTTCTCTTCGGGCAGAAGTTACTCGAAAATGTATACTCTGCATATGACAGTGGGTGAAACGGTCATTTATCAATTTAAAGCATATTAATGGTGAATAACATGCGCAGTGGCAAACCACCGTGAGTATATGGCCTGTCAGATGTGCAATCTTGTCGTTGCTTATACGTTCAGGTGTCGGCTTCGCTCACCTCACCTTGCCTGAATATTTCAATTATATGGCCAACGGATATATGCCACATTACAATGCCTTTTCAAGCTATCTCTTTTCTTCTTGCAACATCTCGTCGAACAAGTCCATGTTCATCGCATAAAATTGAACCCTTACTCTCTCCCAGCTTATCCAGCTTAGTTGCTTATGGACATCATAGTAGTGGACAATGTCAAAGTATTTGATTTCAGGAGGCGTGTATGGTCTCGCAGGGTATAAGTAAGATACTTTTACTTTGACTCTGCTTCGGGACTGACTATGGATGCACGTGCTTTGGATGCGCATACTTTTCATGCGGTGTATACTATACTGATCAGACCCGGCATGGCTATGTTCTCTAGTAGTAGATTCGGATATTTCTTTGGAACTTTACACCCATGCCTCTAAATATCATTTCACTTGATATTTAAGCACTAGACGAAATATTTCCGCATTTCCTGCTGACACAGGTGTTCTTCTCTTGATACAATTCCTTGCGTCCCGAGCGCTATGATGCGCTGGGCATGGCCCCTAAGTTGGAAAAGCAAGCATTATCTTCTCATGCTGTCTGTGTTCTGATTTTTTCTGCAAGTCACGCCTTTTCCCACAGACGCAGACAAGCATCTAACTAGATATTCCAAAGCATGCTATTTAATATAGAAACCCTCTGGCTACCAATTACCTAAACTCACAAAGACATTACAAGAGGCCTGGAATCCTCTTCAGACAACTTTGGGGATATGCACTTGTCTCAACCTCTGGGTGGACTACCATTGGTACATGACCTTGACATTTATCACCAACACCCCTCTCACCTGACAAATTGATGAGGTGTTGGAAAATCCCATCTGCATTGTCGCTACTGGTCTAGCTATCAGCCACTTTCTTCATACTCTCAAAATTCTTCAGGCCCTTCCCATCCTTTATAAAATCATCCAACAGATTTTCCTGGCAACCATTGTGGATTTCTAAAAGATCACATTGCCTCTCATATCAAGAAGAACCCCAATCAGAGGGGAGGGCAAGTGATAAGAACAAGAAAAAGTAAAAAAAGTAAAAAAAAAAAAAAAAAAAGGAAATGAGACTGCAATCGTAATGGAAGTCAAGTCATCTGTTTGCAAACAAATGCAAACAAATCACTACCTCCGCTCAAGCCACGAAGTTTATTTTTTTTCCTCCGGTCCTTGATCTGCGTCCCCAAATATTCAACATCACATGTGCTCACACTCTCCATCAAAATTCTCCCTTATTCAGTTTGAAAACGAACTGCTTGACCTCCGTATGTCTAATATGTGAGATGGAGGACGGCGGTCATGCACCAAAACAGGAGGACTGATGACGGAAATGAACGATGAATCAAGGCAGCTTTGAGGCAAGGTGAGCCTGCAATTCTCGCTGGCAATAGAAGCAAACACTTGACGAAAGCGCTGCAATGTGGCACTTCCAGCAATGATGGTGAGTAACCATAAAACGAAGAGAATACCTTTCTTAGGATGGTGAAATTTATTGTTGTGTTGAGAACGAAGGTTGGGCATCACTTCTGATATCAACAGTCGTAAAGCATACCCATATTGCAAGAGACTCCGGTTTATCGTTAGACAAGATAACATGTCATCTGAGACACTTGATTTTCTCAACAAAAACCTTGAGTTCAATAATTTCCAGGCATGATCCATCTGTGGGTTCGTGACTACGAGAGGCCGCCCGGATTCTGAGTTCCGGCCGTGAGTCCTATGAAGGCCTCAGCCCGGCTCTAAGAGTGACCATGATGATTTTCTGGACGAAGTTGCTATTGTAAGAAGGGCTAGAAT
>QLPI01024352.1:0-17677 GCA_003314275.1 Chroogomphus rutilus
CACAGGATATACAATCCAGATTCTTTTGGGACAACAGTTCCTCCTTAAAGACAATTTGAAAGACTGAAAACTGAGCAGGCTATGCTATTCTTCCATCCTTGTTATCTCAAATTACAACAGCGGGCGTATTTGCTATATCAAACAGCTTCCCGGATTATTCTCGTCACTTTCTCCATACCTGTTTTATTCACCGTCGAGAATTTGGTATACTTGACCAACATTATGACGAATATGCCACATTTAGGACCTGAATGTGCCTCCTCTCAATTCAAGGTTGATCGTATCACCTTATACTATGCTGCATCACTGATCATGATTCGTTTATACTACATATAATGGGCGTTGCATTTTCCCAGGATAAGGGGACGCGTCGTGTCTTGTTCCCTCGGCAATCGAGTTTGGATCTGGAATCCGACAGCGGGCGAGATGGACTGCACCTTGAGACGGCTATAGCCAATCTGCAATGATCCCATTGCATGTTGGGTTTAGTCTGTCTCCCAGTATCTCTGTCTCCCCCGTGGTTGCATTCCAAATCCGAACTGTCTTGTCACGCGAGCCAGACACGACTCGTTCCCTATCTTACGAGAATGCAATGGTCAAATGGATCTAACCATCGATTGGACCCGCCAGCACTGTCTCTTCTGTAGCCGAGTAACAGCGATACGAGTTGACCCTGTGCTCTGCCCTCTCGTCTGCAATATAAAGGTCTTAATGCGAGGTTCTACTCGTTTGATCCAATCACCATGAGATTACATTTCATACTCGTGATAATAGTTGTACAAGTGGACTTGGGTTGTGTCTTCGTGCTCTAAAGACGAATCGTGTGGCTGAAAAGAGGGCTTGGATCTTAAAAGCAAACAAACACTGTCTAAATTTGGATGCGGAATGAGAAACGATTGTTAGCAACTGGGGCATGTTGAATAAATATTCGTAATTCTACAATTTGACAGTACCATGTAGATATCACATTCTATTCTAGAGTTCTTCAATATTTTTAATACCAGTTGGAATGGTCCATGTTGAGTGCAGTAGAGTAGAAGAGTGACAAAAGGAAAAAGGAGGATCTCAGACATAGACACTGATTGTCAGGCACCGAGAATGCCGACGATGTGTGGGCCGAGTATTATTGTAATAATATGTTAAGTACACATACCGAGTGTCTGGCAGTGCCGACCGAGCAGTCAGACTACGTCCACGCACAAGTGTCCAAGCCGCATGCAAGTCACTTGGTACACCGGTCTCGGCTCGGCACATCCACCATCCACATTCCTTGTCCCTATCCCTCATCCACTCTGCCTCATTCACCATCCATTAATCCTAGTCCGCTCCTTACTCCTCAACCCATCTTACCTTGGGACATCTGACCATTGTTTTATCCTCGGCCATGACCCATTGTTTTATAGTCGGGCACTCCCTATTGTCCAATCCTTGGCCACATTCCTATTATTCTATTTTCATTGTCCTATCCCCATTTACATTCCTCCATTCTATTTTTGCTCAATGTGGACAATACCCCCACATGCTCTGCATACCTTATTGTCCCACATTGTCAGGCTCCGGGAATGCCGAGGAGTGGCCAAGTCCTGCAGGCTGGGAATAGTGGCATGGCTTCAACGTGCTCGTACGTTGCGCCCTACTTCCCATGCATGCCACCGATTTGGGACAGAAGAGATACCCGGGAGGGTGCCGAGAATGTCGGCCCAGGTAAAGGACTTTAGACAGGAGGAGGGAGGACAAGAAGGCGTAAACCTAGTTGATTTCCAGAACGAAGAACCATCTACATACATTGGCTACTTATATAGGCTAATAAGTGATATGTGGAACAGAGTGGCACAAGGAATGGAGAACAATAAGGTATGAAGAATCATGTGGAGGTATTGTCCACAATGATCAAGAATAGAACAAGGAATGTGGACAAAAATAGAACAATGAGGCATGACCGAGAACAAAAGAGTGAGTGAGAATAGAACAATAGAGAGTGGCCGAACATAAAACAATAGGGCCACTGCCGAGTGACAATGAATAGTGAGTGTCCCAAGGGTAAACGGGCAAGGGGAAGGACAGGGAATAAAGGAACAATAAAGAATAGGAGGGTGGGATAGGGATAATGAACCAAATGATGAACCGAATGTACCGAGCCAAGGCCACACACTGGTGAGGGATGATATGGGTAAGGGTTAGTTGGTCGGTACTGCCGAGTAGATCAGAGCGTGGTATTGTGGGCTTGACACACATTCCTTATTCCACATGTCCCTTCTTAACCTATATAAGTAGGACATGCATGTACATACTCCCTCATTCTGGGTATCGACTAGACTTAGGCCCCTTACCTTCCTTTTCCCCTGTAAAGCCCTCTACTCAGGCCGGCACCTTCAGCACTCTCCAAGTATCCTTTCTGTTCCAAATTGGTGGCACGCATAGAAAGTAGGGTGCAATGCACAAGTACGTTGAAGCCAAAGCCACTACTTTTGGCCTGCAGGACTTGGCCGCTCCCTGCCCACATCTTCGGCACTTCCAAAGCTTGACATAATACTGACTTGACGATGCTGACGGGAATCGGCCAAGTCCTGCAGACCAATCGGAGTGGCTTGGCTTCAATGTACTCATCCATTGTGCCCTACTTTCCATGCATGCCACTGATTTGGAACAGAAGAGATACTCAGGAGAGTGCTGAGAGTGTCAGCCTGAGTAGGGGACTTCAGATGGGAGGAGGGAAGATAAGAAGGTGTAAGCCTAGTCGATATTCAGAATGAAGAACTATCTACATACATGCACTACTCATATAGGTTAAGAAGCGAGATGTGGAATCAGGGTGGCATAAGACATGGAGAAAACAATAAGGTATGTAGAGCATGTGGAAGTATTGTCCATAATGCTCAAGAATAGAACAATGAAATATGGTTGAGAATAAAATAATAGGAGTGTGGATGAAAATAGGACAATAGAAACTGGCCAAGTATAAAACAATAGGGTCATGGCTGAGGATACAACAATAGAAAATGTCACAAGGTGAAACAGGCCGAGAAATAAAGAATAGATGGAGTGGGGATAATGGATAATGAATGAGGGAAGAGTAGATGATGGACAGGATGGGAGATGTGGATGATGAATGTGCTGAGCTGAGACCGATATACTAAGTGACTTGTATGTGGCTTGGTCACTTGGGTGTGGAATTAGACTGATCGTTTGGTCAGCACTACTAAGTGAACCAAAGCTCGGTATGTGTACTTGACACTGATGGAGGATGCAGTTGCTAAGACAAGCTTCATTGTTACATACAAACACCTATACAACCAAAGCATCTTATTTGCAGTTACATAGCAGCAATGAGTAAGGATATCAACAACCAAATCCCACCTGTCTTACATCAGCAGTATTAGGATCTACTATGCCATCATCCCCAACTATTCAATCCAGCCACATTCAGCCTAACTCAGCCCAATTTGCCATTCCTGATGAGATTATGAGCAAATTACAGTAGGTTTGAAGAATTTGTAGACAGTCTATTTTATTTATCTCCTCAGTGTAGTCAATAACTCAGTATATATTCGAATAATATACCTATTTTATTTATCTTACAAAAGAAATGAAAGAGGAATCAGCCCTGAGGCTTTGTACATAATACTATACAACTCACCTCCTCAGTGTAGTCAATAACTGAGGAGGGAGGCTTGCGCGGGTCGTGTTTCACCCGCATATACCCTGCAACCGGCCCTTGACCCTATCGAAGGTTTGAGCCAGGCTGCCGGTTCCAAATCCAGGGAGCCAGCCACGCTAGTCGCGTCGTGCGTGGACAAGCGCCCGTAAGTAGTGTACATAGTAAAACATGAATAACTCCCTCAATATTGAGGGTAAAAATACAAATAAAAGTGAGAAAAAATAAGAATTCAAAAGCACACAGAATGATACTGAAATCGATATAATATTACAATATATTGAGATTGGTCTCTCAGGGGTGAGATGCAAGTTTGCACCCAACAATTCCAACCATATGCTCCATCAGCCTTTGATTCAGTACACCTGGTATATTCAGCATATTCCATCTTGGCATCACATGCAACACTCAATTGAGCTCCACTTATTACATCTGTCTCCCACATGTTTACACATCCACTTTCAGGATTTGTATTGTTCACTTTGCCATTTCAATTCTTTCATCTTTCCTTATTTGTTCAGCCCTACTTTCCTTACTTGCAATTCCATTCTGTCATTTCTATTTCTGTTATTCAGTCTGTTGCTACATTCCTTATAGGGTAACTCCATTGGGTATCAGAATGATACATCATTCTGCTCTGTCATGGAGGAGATCAAGATTGGAACATAGTATTCTACTCTCCCACATTCATTCAATCTTGGGCTTTCTTATCTATTATAGGAATGCATTTGACTCCTTGTAGATAAGCAAGTAGTATAAGATCTTGTACATTCAGTAGTCTACTCTTCAGTCAGACTATTGACTAAGATTCCCCAATCACTTCCATTTAATTTCCATCTCACATTATGTCCTCTGCCTATAAGAAATTAGGGTTCAGTAAGGCCCGGTAGGCACAAAACACAAGTTGGAGCTGTATCCTATTCTGAACCTTGCCATTGTTACTACACTGGGAGATATCACATTTGGAATGTTATGACTATATCCTATTTCATATCTAAACAAGCAGACAGAAGCAAGTCCTACAAACATATTATATATCCTATCTGAACACCCTACCAAAAATCAGCATTGGTTTAAAAGATTAAGGTGTATGATGATAACTATGGTATAACTACAAGTTTAAAGTGAATAAATGTGTTCTGGGAATCTTACTATTTCTATGCTAAATGTGTGATGTATGTCCAAGACTTTGATATTGATGCTGAAGTCTTGATCCTATCTCTGAGTGGTGTTAAATCCACATGTCAGGTGCTTAAATAACAGATACCAAAGGTTTCTGTGGGTTTCCAAAGGATTTTCACAAGGGGTAGAGGTTCCGAGGACAAAGGGTGTTGAGGGTCATAGGCTCAAGAGTTGAGGAAATGGAAAGGATGGAAGGCAAATGATGAAGCACCAGGGCTTAGGGTGGTGGTTGGTTTGCAGCGAGGACTTATACGACTAGTCATAAATGTGTTTGACATCAGAGGGACTTGACTTCAACTTATGTGTTGTGCCCTCCTCAATCATCTGTCTCTCATTTTGGAAAGTTAGAAATGCATGAGAGGCTAAGTTGGAATTAGGCCAGAAACGTAGGTCAGAAAGCTAGATGTAAATTAAGTCAATATTCATACTAGCAAACAGTCCAGTTGACTAGGGGGTTATATACATGTAATCTACCTGGTATTTTCTACTGTCCAGTTTTAAGACAAGGGGAGGGAGAAAATACAAAAGGCAATAGAAAACAAAGGACAAGGGAGTAAGGTATATGAGATCCTTTGAGGCACCTACTACAAAAGCAGGATCATGGTTGCAGGATCATGGAACTTTGGAATCGTAGAATCACAGGTCATAAAAGGAATCACAGGATCACAGGGAAGTTTAGGATCCCAGAGTAGGATGTGGGGGTTAGTTTTCAATTGATGCAATTAGAAGGTTGTTGGAAGTAGGTAGAAACAGTACTAACTGCCAACTAGATGTTGTAAAAATAGAGAACACTTGACACAACATCAGAGTAACTGCCTATTGTTCTTTATTGTTCTCCTAATTAGTCACACTCTGTGCCTGAACTAGAGACTATAAGTAGTTTACATGTATTATCTGCGCTTCTTTAGCTCTTATGCTGAACTCACATATTGCAGGCTTACTCTGCCAATAGAGTTGCCTTTACAATACTAGATCGATCTGGGACACGGACCATAACAAGTGGAATCAACCTGGCCTGTTGTAGAATATGACAAAGGCTTGAGTAAGAGATCTATCAGAACCTGCAAGATACTCTAGATTAAACTTTGGTACAGTGTAGTAGACTTCCTTGATATAGGATACTGTAAGGGTAACCCTCTGGGCTTCTCTAGAGTTATCTCATAGAGAGGACTAGGCAGGGAAATTCCAAAGGTTCATATAATTACTATCTAAATACATGTAGGGTTCTCACCTAGGCATGGGAAATCTAAAGAGGAAAGTCAAAAGGATTCCACTGCTGGTGAGGCCATCCTTATATACCTTTATGTAATTGTTCTGTGTACTAGCTTACAAATCTATACATCAGAGTCAATAGAGCCAACCTCCTGGTACTAAGTCCATGGCTTAGGCACTTATTCTAGAACCTAATCATCTTGTGCTAAGCTTATTCCAGTTTTCTATCTGGCAGTCCATGTCAAGCACCGAGGATGCCGACAATGTATAGGCCGAGCACTATTGTAATAATGCTGACTTCATGATGCTGGCGGGAATTGGCCAAGTCCTGCAGACCAATCAGAGTGGCTTGGCTTTAACATACTTGTGCATTGTGCCCTACTTTCCATGCATGCCACTCATTTGGAACAGACGAGATACCTGGGAGAGTGCCAAGAGTATCGGCCCAAGTAAGGGACTTCAGACTAGTGATTGGCATGGGTAACCCCCAGGTATATTATGTCTACCCATACCTGTACCTATGAAAACCTGTTACCCATTGTTACGGGTACAGGTCTTCATGGGTATGCTTATATAAGCAAAGTTCAGCACTAAATTTGATTATATAAGCAAAGTTCAGTGCTAACTTCACTTATATAATCGAAATTCGGCGCTAAATTCACTTATATAAGTGAGGTTAGCACTGAACTTCGCTTATATAAGCATACCCACGAAAACCCACCTGCGGGTATGGGTTTGGGCCAGATTGGAAATCCTAACCCTGACCCTTACCCACACTACCTGTACCCGCTACCTGCATGGGTTTCCAATACCCGCACCAATCACTACTTCAGACAGGAGAAGGGAAGACAAGAAGGTGTATGCCAAGTTGATATTCAGAATGGAGAACTATCTACATGCATGCACTACTTATATAGGTTAAGAAGCAAAAAGTAGAATCAGGGTGGCATAAGACATGGAGAACAATAAGGTATGAAGAGCATGTGGAGGTATTGTCCACAATGATCAAGAATAGAATAAAGGAATGTAAACAAGAATAGAACAATGAAAATAAGATAATAGGAATGTGGCCAAGAATAAGATAATAGAAAGTGACTGAATATAAAACAATAGGGTCATGGCTAAGGATAAAACAATAGAAAAATGTCCCGAGGTAAAATGGGCCGAGAAATAAAGAATAGATAGAGTGGGAATAATGGAAAATAAATAAGGGAAGAGTGGATGATGGATAGGAATGGGGGATGTAGATGATGAATGTGCCGAGCTGAGACTGACATACCAAGTGACTTATATGTGGCTTGGTCACTTGCACATAGAGTTAGACTGATTATTTGGTCAGCATTGCTGAGTGAACCGATACTTGGTACGTGTACTTGACTTTCCATAGGCTTCTGGCCTTCGAAGTACTTGTCAGTGCATGGATTCAATTTTCTATCATGCAGGGGTCACAGATGCTATGGAGGTCACAGATATCATGGATGACATAGAGATGGTAGGAGTGGTAGGTGCTGTGGGGGTTGTAGAGGTCCAGGGGACAGCAGAGTTTGTAGACATGGACTAGAAGTTAGGCATTCCTCTTTGCCTCCAGATTCTTGTCTTATAACCTTGGAGTTGGAGTGGAGTTTGAAATAGGACTTTGGACCTAGGTCAGGATTTGGAGAGGGTCATCCCCTAACAGATACCTCCTTGATACAAATTGATTTTCCAGGGTCTATTCTTATTCCAGTGATACAAGGTTTTGTATAAAGAATCTACTATATATAAGCAACATTTAAGCCAAACTGCATAAGGAGGGAGAAGAATTGTATTCAGGAGGAATTTATTTTCATCTAAATTTACTTGATTTTGATAACATGCAATATTAAATCAGTAATTGCTCAATTTTTCCAAGAGATTTTATAGAATGTTCATATGAGGGAAGATATACATCTCCTATTGCCAATTAAAAAACTCCAAGTGGGATTTGACCTAATTTGACCTTAATCTGACCACAAAGTTATTGGGCTATCAAAGTGTGACATGCTAATAATACATGACCCCTTTCACATCTCTTCTTATCATCAACAATGTATAAACTCCATGCAAAAAGAAGCACAGTGGTTTTAAACCAAAGCTCCCCCAATGTTGAATGAAGATGTTGAAAATGAGAAAAATGAAGAAGGATGCAACGAAGAGATGGATGACTAATCATAATGGGCCCCAAATTCCATGCAGTGAATTAGGTGTCACACTTATATCAAGGACTGATACCTGTGACATTTTGACCTATTCCACAAAATAATTCATTACACTACAACAAGAGCTTTTTTTCCCCAGTATTACAGTATCCTGTACAAAGTTAGTAGCAAGTAAGTATATCAAAAAACTATATCATATATTTTACTGGAATCTAAGGCTTGAAATTAATATAGCAAACAAAGAATAAAATGTTCAATTTTATTTGATAAGTACCTTATTGTGTGCCTATCATCCAGCTTGAGATGTGATCTCCTGGCCCCCATCCAGGTCAAAGCAATTACAGCAATTTGAATATTTCCCATTCCCAGTACCTAAGGATGCTTAATGATTGAACATATATCCATGTAATATCTATTATTCTACCAAGATCTACAATCAAAACACACTTCAATTTGAGCCCATTCTATTGCTACAGTTCTCTAACTTTTCTGAAAGCTCCCAGTGCATTACTTATCATTTTTCCATTGAACTGAACCATCCATACTAATATCATATATTAAAGCTGGCTCGAGTCTCACCAACTCCCATGCTCATATCTATGCTTTACATTTTGACACAGAGGCTCTTAGTAGTATATATTCTTTAATGCCTGATATGCATTTTCCCCCAATCCTTTGCAGACACTCTTGATGTCATTTTATCTCATTCCTGCTGGTTTACATAGTTTTAACATATATTTTTTGCTCCTATTTACTGCAGTACATAGCAGAAAAAAGTATGACATTCTTTGAGCCACACTTTGAGTCTATAAGTACAAAGTGATTCTTCTTTGAGTTTTTCTGCATTTATTGCAGGAATTACATTTCTTTATTCTATACAATTTCCTCTGGCTCTTTATTCTTATCAACAGTTAGTCTGAATTATATTTAAACCTCCAGACTTCTGTATTGTATGCCATTTTGTATATTAACTTAGTTATCCCTATGCACTCCTCTGAGTCTCCAAATCTCCAAGTCTTAAAAACTTAGGAACTGACAATCTAAGAGGGCAGTTGAAGTGAAATCCTTTGACTCCAAACCCTAATGTGAACTCCAATATCTATGGTTTCTCTGACCCCTCTAGAACTCTGATCCCCTGGCCTTAGTAATATTTACAGAAGTGAATATGCTCAGGGAGGTGGGTTAGAGTCTCGGACTAAGTCAGGAATCAGATGGGACTGGCTCAGATATTGGATTCACCCTGGATAGTCATAATCACGGCATTTTAGAATTCAGAAGGACTTAGAAAGTCAAATAAGAGAAGAAGAATACTAGTATTTTCTAACAATTGCCTTTATGATTCAGTGGCTATATATAGTAGACCAATAGTTTGTGATAATTTCTGCTATTCAAATGGTTTGAGATCTATTATGACAACGCGACCTGATTTATATCCGAAGCACGCTTTGCAGGTAGAGAAGGCATGAATATTGAAATCTCGGAATTCAGGGGGCATCCAGCAAACCTCCATCGGTGGGTCAGCAAGAATCCGCTTCTTGCCCCGAGATAATGAAAGCTGGTTCTCTCCAGGGCCCAAGAATTGAAACTGTCCTGGGATGATATGGGTGACTCTGGTTCCATCTGGGAATTGGAGAGATTCATATTTCGATAGTGATGTCGAATCCTTAGTGATGGTGTCCCATATCCGGACCGTTTTGTCAGATGAGCCAGAGAAAACACGGGTCCCATCAGGGGAGAATGCAACGGATGTCACCACGCCCGAGTGTCCTCTGAATTTATGCTCTATCGTTCCGGTACTGGTATTCCATATCCGCACTGATCGGTCATCCGAGCAAGACACAAGACGTGTTCCATCACGAGAAAATGCGACAAAGTTGACGCCAGCCCAATGTGCCTGGATTATATGCTCTGGTTTGCCACTAGTGATGTTCCATATCCGAATTGAGCAGTCAATCGAGCCAGACGCTACACGTCTACCATTCCATGAGAAGGAAACAGACCTCACACCAGACAAATGCCCCTTCATTTTTCGCTTTATCTTTCCGGTAGTTGCATTCCATATGTAGACTGACTTGTCGAGCGAGCCAGAGACGATCCACTTTCCATCAAATGAGAATGCGACGGACCACACCGAATCCGAATGTCCTTCTAGTACGGATTCTATCTTCCCAGTGGTGGCATTCCAAATACGAATTGTGTTGTCCCTCGACCCAGACACGAGTCTTGTTCCATCAGGTGAGAATGCGACTGATCTCACCTCACCTGAATGTCCCTCCAGCCCACGCGGTGTCCCCCCTCTAATCGGTATCCAAATGCGAGCCATTGTAGCTTGAAAGGCAGAAACCATACGTTGCCTGTCAGGCGAGAATACATTCGACTTTTCCCAATCAGGACCCATTCTGGGTCCCGTCTCAGAGTCCCTCGTTACATGCCAAATCCGGACTGACGTGTCAGTTGAGGCAGATACAATCCGTGTCGCGTCAGGCGAGAATCCCCCTGAGTTCACGGTGTGTGAATGGCCCTCCAGTATGTGCTCTGTCTTTCCAGTAGCTACATGCCAAATACGGATTGTGCGGTCGCAAGAGCCAGACATGATCCGTGTGCCATCCGGAGAGAACACAACGGATGTCACCAAACCCAAATGTCCCTTCAGTATGCATTCAAGCTGCCCCGTAACCAAATCCCATATCTGGACTGACTCGTCGTACAAGCCAGACGCTACATGTGTCCCATCGGGAGAGAATGCAACGCAACTAACAGCATTTGACTGCCTGTGGAAAATATGTTCGACTTTCCCCGTAGTGGCATCCAAAATATGAACAACGGCGTCATTCCACCCAGAAACCAGACGTGTTCCATCAGGAAAGAAGGCGACTGACATCACTGGAAACAGAACATTATGTATGAGCTTTGCCTCCCCTGTAATGGCATCCCATATGCGAACAGTAGCATCATCTGAGCTAGACACAATTCGCGTCCCATCAGGTGAGAAGGAAACGGTTCCCACCCGATCTGAATGTCCCAAGAGTATATGCTCTTCTTCCCCTGTGCTCGCATTCGAAATTCGAATAGAGTGGTCGTACAAGCCAGATACGATGCGTTTCCCGTCAGGCGAGAAGGCAACTGACATCACCGAAGCAGAGAGTATGCGCTCAATCTCCCCTGTCGTTGCATTCCAGATACGGGTTAAATGGTCGTCACATAGAGATACGACTCGCGTTCCGTCGGGCGAGAACGCAACGAAGAGTGCATTTGAAGGGTGTGGCATAAAATACTCCAATGACTCCCATGACTCCGCTGCACCCACCAGTACTCGAGGTGCATTACCGAACATTGTCAGATATTGGTGCCGCATGATGGATTGTTTAGGGACCCATGCCAGGGCCGAGCGATAAATATTCAGGCAGTGATGCTTGATAGGCTCGAACCCCATACGTAGGCAGTGACGAGCATCGTCTAATAGCAAAGAGTAGCGAGAATGCATCTTGGAGTGTATCTGTGGAATTGATCAGCGAAAAAAAAAATTCCCATATTGACAACTCACGGATATGGCTTCCTTCGCCAGACTCAGAGATTTTAGGCCGGATTCTAACTCTCCAAGCACACTGAGAGATTCGAACCAGTGCAACAAATGTGTATTGACAAATGTGCCCAGTTCTTTGAGCAAGGGTGCATTGTCTGTGGCTAGGAATGAAAGCGCTTCTGCAAGATGCGTTGCCCAATGTAAGCAGGAATATCGAAGAACTTCAGAAATAATGTTAGGACTGGGGATTTTATGAGGCAGTGAGCCTATGATGCCATCCGGTAGATGGCAAATGTTACGACGCAGCGAGGTGTTCAAAAACTGGAGGCACTTGATAGCGAGTTTGTAGTGGGTATCACAAGCATCTACGCTGTGACTAGGACAACGTTTTGAATCGACGATGAATTCACGGAACGAGGCGTGAAAGATAGTGACGTGTTCATTGTAGGTCGAGGGAACATAAATCACCGAACGAAATGGAGATAGCTCAATCTCGACCTGATCATTCGTAATGTGTAACAAGGAAGCAATGGCAGTGACGGAGAGTGAGTGTTGGAGAAACACTACTGCGGCAAATATTTCTTGTCTCGTGGCTGATTCATTATCGCTAAGATTATGGAACGCTTCGACCATAATCAGCTTGTAGAAACTGTCGAGTGACGGGAGCGCCAGCGCCAGCCTGGTCAACTCAGCCAGACGCATCCTGGGATTTACGTTCGTGTCAGAGATATATCGTATGGCTGTCGCGGCGTAAACGAATAGCCCATCCGACTGGGTAACAAGACTCTTGAGCTCGTTCTTCGACGGCCAGCGTGACCATTGCTGCGAATATCCTTGCCTGTCCGCGATTTTGGACAACGAAGATTTCAGGTACGTTTCAATATCATTTTCATGGGTGTCGTTTATGGCCACTTTGTGTAGGAAGAATTCATGGAGTAGAGAAGGTGAACCCACATGACGGAATGCCCTCTTGATCCATTCTTCAGGTCGACTTGTAATGAAAAATTTCAAAGGAATATCTGCTACTCCATCAAAGATAGCCTTTATCAATATTTCCACGATCCCTGATCCTGAACATTCATCCATGGCATCTATGACGATAATAGGATAGATTCTGGGATCTTGTTCAGCTGCAAGCTTGATTGGATTTACGATCAGTGATATGAATTGCTCAGAGAGATCATTTATATCGGCGATGTCAGGTCTGTTCGCGAGAACTTCTTTGACTGCTGATAGGATCTTGGGGTTAGATCGAGCAAGCATGCTTGTAATAGTAGGAATGAAGCGGCGTGCATCCGTCAACCCTGAACGAGAGAAGAAGAAACTGGCTCCAAGCTTCTTCTGCACATCCAGGCGCTTGCAAAGGGTGTAAGCGATGCTCGTCTTTCCTGTACCGAGCTGGCCGTTCAACCAGTAAACCTTTGGAGCCGAAAGATCGTGAGCCCAGAGCTCTAGATTGTCCAATATCTGAACACGTGTGCCATCCATGCAGCCATGGGGCTGGTCACCTTCAGCCCCATAGCACGTGTCGTAAGATCCCCGCTCAGCGGGTTTGAGTAGTCCTAAAAGATCTAGCGGAGGGTCTATATGACTCGTGAGAATGGATTTGATGACTGAACAGTCGTCACACTTACGGACGGTCACCGGGATATTCACAGCGCCGTCTGCAACTGAAAGGAGAGTCAGTTCTCAGCTTTCCGAGTCTGGCTCATGGTTCAGCAAGTAAACTCACTAATGTTGACCCGTCTCCAGTCAAGTCTTATGCCCTCCTGAGACGACATGGTTTGTGGGTTCGGGTAGATAAATTTTGACTTGGGAGTGAGGTCGACCGCGTGGGTGATGGTGGACTTGATCCAAAAGGACCAAGACGAGTGTGGGAGCTGGCAACTCAGCCGATGTTGGGCGCTGGAAGCTCCACAAGGTCGCGTGATACATTATGAGAACTTCAACATTTCTTTGTTCTCTAGACATCCCACCCATGAATTCATCCCAGCGAACTGAAAGGTTACGTTTACTTTTCCTTTTGGTACATAAGTTGCCAAAAGAATATTTACGCTGATCAGCCTCGCTATAACCGTCAACAAGCTATCGCCGACGTAGCCGCGATGTGGCACATGGGGCAGCTATATTCCAGAATCATCTAGTGGTGAAAATAAAGGCGCAAAAACAGTGGCATATTCTACGTAGTGCGAAGACACAAAACAAGTTACTGACGTCTAACTACCGGTGGCATTGATTAGAATCCGGGTGGCATTAAAGTTATGTCTGGTAAAGAGGTGTGTGTTCTGTTTTCCATCCTACTGTGGTTACAGTCACCTGACTATACAATGTGAGTCTCATTGCTTCCCCACTGGTCCTTGCTCATTTCTGTCTAGAGGTATTGCTGGGTTTGTCATATGCTGTCAGAGTGATAATGATTGATATAGATCCCAGACAGCCATCCACTCACACCAGTAGTATGACGAGCAGCTGGCAGATATGTCAAGAAGCACCATGCCCCCTCCATGAGATCATGCCTGCCTATGGAATAGAGCTGGACCACATCAAGAAAAACCAGTCTGTGGTCATAGGCCCCAAGTGGGACCCTGCCTTTGAAACAAGAATTCCACCTGACAAAGACCAAGCAATAGGTGAAGTCAATGCTGACAGCGCAATCATCAAGGTCTATTCACATGGGTCTTGCACAAATGAAGGTGTAGGTGTGGCAGCAATTCTATATAAAAATGGTGTTGAAATGAAGGTAGTAAAGCAGAGATTACTTGGGCAGCAAGCAAAGCCCTTTTTGCCAAATCCTCACATACAAATATCACACACAAAATAGAAACCCTTACTATCCTCTACAGCATTTTACAGACTCACAGCTGGAAGGCCACATTATTAGTACAGCTCAGAACAGGACACATAGCACTCAACAAACATCTAGTGAATATTGGCAAAGAGTTATCACCAAAGTGCCCTGCATGCAAGAGAGCCAATGAATTGGTTCACCACTACCTGTTTAGATGCCCAAGCTATGCAAAACAGAGGGAAGAGCTGACCAAAGACCTATGCAGAGGAGCAAGCTAACAAAAGTCTTGCTAGCCAGACCCAAGGTGATGAAACTGCTATTCAGATATATCCAGAACATGAGAAGGTTCAAATAAAACTACAGCACTCTGACTCTACCAGGGGAGATAGGTGAGAGTAAGAAGAGAGAAGCAGAGCAGAGAATAGCATGGACAAGTCAGGGAAATACCACCCTTTTCCCACACAGGCATGGACAAGCCCTGGGCCTTGCCCAAGGAGCACAAGTAGAGGTCATTAAACAAAGGAAAGATATAAACAAATCAGGGAATGATGCTTTGTATACCTTGTATTACATAAGGCACTGTCTCAAAGGACAAAAAGCTTGGAAACAAAGATTGATAAAAAGGTTGTATATGACTATAGGTATTAGGATCCACTATGCTGTCAGCCCCAACTATTGAATCCAGCCATATACTCCAAATGGCCTTTGATTCAGTGCACCTTGTATATTCAGCCTATTCCATCTTGGTGTCGTATGTAACATTCAATTAGCTCTACTTATTATATCTGTCCTCCACATGCTCATACATCTGCTTTCAGTATCTGTATTGTTCACTTCACCATTATGACTCTTTTTTCATATTTTCTTTTATGTTCAGCTCCACTTTCCTTATATACAATTCCATTCTGTCATATCCATTTCTGTCATTCAATCTGTTGCTATGTTCCTTATAGGGTAGCTGTCAAGCTTCGAGAATGCCGAAGATACAGGTAGGCAGTGGCCAAGTCCTACAGGCCAGGAGTAGTGGCTTTGGCTTCAACATACTCGTGTGTTGCGTCCTACTTGCCATACATGCCACTAATTTGGGACAGAGGAGATACCTGGGAGTGCTGAAGGTATCGGCCTGAGTGGAGGACTTTGCAGAGGGAGGAAGAGATAAAGGGCCTAAGCCTAGTTGATACCCAGAATGAGGAAGTATGTACATGCATGTCCTACTTATATAGGTTAAGAAGCGACATGTAGAATAAGGAATGTGGACAATAAGGTATGCAGTGCATGTGGGGGTATTGTCCACAATGAGTATAATTAGAATGAAGGAATGCAGACAGGGATATGACAACAAAAATAGAATAATAGGAACATGGCTGAGGACAGAACAATAGGGAGTGCCAGACCATAAGACAACAGTGTCGTAGCCGTGGATAAAACAAGGGCAGGATGTCCTGAGGTGAGACGGGTCAAGGAATGAGGAGTGGAATGGGTAAGATTATTGGGTTGGTGAATAGGATAAGGTGGGTAAGGAATGGGGATGAGGGATGTGGACGGTGGATGTGCCGAGCCAAGAATGGTGTATTAAGTATGTGGCTTGGTCACAGGCTAGTTACTTGGTCGGCACTGCCAAACTACCAGGCCTTGGTACGTGTACTTGACAGTAGCTCCACTGGGCAATGGAATGACACATCATTCCTTCTTGTTATGGAGATATCAAGATTGGGACATTAGCATTCTTTTCTCACACAATCAATCTTTGCCTTTCTCATCTATTATGGGAATCCATTTGACTCTTCATAGATAAGAAAGTAGTATAAGACTTGTACATTCAGTAGTCTACTCTTCAGTCAGAATATAGACTAAGATTCCCCCATTCACTTCCATCTTCATTTCCATCTCACCTTTACATCCTCCTTCTATATGAAATTAGGGTTCAGTGAGGCCTGGTGAGTGCAACACACAAGTTGAAGCCATACCCTATTACAAACCTCACCATTGTTACTACATTGAGAGATATTACTATTGGGATATAGCGACTACATTCTATTTCACTCCCTTAACAATAGGTCCTGATTAATTCTGTATCTGTATTGCCATGAAGTCTAGTAAACCTATATTAAAAGACAACCAGTTATTAGCAGAAATCTTCTTACTTATCATTTGTCCTTGTCTTATAGTGAGTTTTTGAATAAATAGAATTCCACTTAGAATTTGCTCTTGTATTACTGAGAAAGTCAATATATATCTCTTGGATAGAGATAATATCATAGTTCTCAGTAGATCATCTGCCTAGGAGATTATTAACCGAAGTAAGTAGCTTATTGGCATTCTGTTGTCTGATCTATAAGTGTGTGATGGTATCAGTTTTGGTACAGGGATTCATTGTTGTGGTTTGATTATTTGCAGTTAGCTGGCACAGTTGGCTGAACTTGTCTAGTGCCATCTGTTAGTTTTGTTGAGTCTGCAATCTGTTATATTTGTGTCCTAATCTAGGATTGATATTGAGCAGGTATATATTCTTTTACTACTAAAAGGGTCATAGGTGGTTATACTTCAGTAGGCATAAGTATGGTTGGGGTTTGTACAATGTGTCTTTTGGGTTTGTACTGTCACTCAATGCTCTACTTTATCCCCAGGCCTATGGGTCATCAGATAAGAGGTATTTATTTATGCTCTCAGGGTCAGCTTGCTCAATCTTGTTTTTAGCACTATTCAAGAGCTTCTGGAGACACAAGCCAGGACCAAGACTAAGAAAGAACGTCAGTAACAGCACTAGCCATTACCTAGAGATGCCAGTTGTCCCAGAGTGTGAATATCTTGACTCTTTAACTAGCATGAGCAGCATACATACTCTATATGTAGTGTGGACTCACTAACAATGGAGATCCTTAGACTTTCCTTCTAAGATTTTCCCTCATCAGGTGAGTTCCTGTAGCTGCTGGATAACTATATACTTAGGATTTCCCCTTGTTAATAACTAGCATTGAAAACCCTGTGAGTAGTTTGAGGTTTGAATCCTCTTTCAGAAAAGATAGGCTTGAGGGAAGGGCAGTATCCCCCTGCCAGACCTATTAGCAGGAAGATCCCTAACATTACCTTGGGTTGCCCTCACAGGTCCTATTTCACAAACCCATCATCAAATGTCATAT
>QLPI01024358.1:0-11283 GCA_003314275.1 Chroogomphus rutilus
ACTATATAAGTAGTGGAATGTATGTAGATAGTTCCTCACTCAGAATATTAATTGGTTCGCACCCCCTTGTCCGTTTCCTACTTCTAAAGTCCTTCGCTCGAGCTGACGCCCTCGGCATCCTCACGAGGCTCCTCTCACTACCCAAATTAGTGGCATGCATGGAACAGCAGGGCGCAACGCACGAGCACGTTGAAGCCTAGCCACTCCGGAACGGTTTGCAGGACTTAACCGATATTTCGGCATCACCGAATCTTGACATTGTGTCAGGCTTTGGTAATGCTGAGGGGTCGGGTGGATAATGGCCAAGTCCTGCAGGCCAGAAGTAGTGGCTTTGGCTTCAACATACTTGTGTATTGTGCCCTACTCTCCATGTGTGCCACTGATTTGCAACAGATGGGATACTTGAGAGGATGCTGATGATGCTGGCCCGAGTAGAGGACTTGACAGAGGAGGAGAAGGTAGAAGGGCCTAAGCCTAGTCAATACCCAGAATGAGGAAATATGTATATGCATGCCCTACTTATATAGGTCTAAGAAGCGACATGTGGAATAAGGAATGTGGGACAATAAGGTATGCAGAGCATGTGGGTATTGTCTACAATGAGTAAAATCAGAATGAAGGAATGTAATCGGGAATAGAACAATAAAAAGATAGAATAATAGGAATGTGGCCAGGGATAGGACAATAGGGAGTACTTGACTATAAAACAATAGAGTTGAGGCCAAGGACAGAACAAGGACAGAATGTCCAGAGGTGAGGCGGGTCAAGGATCAAGGAGCAGATGGGGTGAGACTAATAGATGGTGAATGACGTGAAGTGAGTGAGGGATAGGGACAAGGAATGTGGATGGCGGATGTGCCAAGCCAAGACCGGCATACAAAGTAACTTGCATATAGCATGGGCACTTGTTCAAGGATGTAGTCTGGCTGTCCGGTCGGTATTGCCGAATTACCAGACACTTGGTACATATACTTGACAGTATTTCCCCCTTAGCAGCTGAACCCATGAAGCCAGTAGGCGGAGATCGAAATTTAAGGTTTTGGCCACCTTGCAGAAGTTTGGGGCATAGCACTCAAACATGTTCTCCTACAATCATCAATAGTGACTGATCATCCATCAAATGGGGTATGAAACCGATGAGGACAAGCATATTTTGAGGAGAAATGGGTCGCCCGTCAGCATAACCTAGAAGAGAAGGAAAAGGCAGAGCGGGCAGCATAAGAGGCCACCGAGGGCCCAAAGAAGGTGGATGAGGAGGATGCTGTGGTAGGGGCGGCAGCCCAGAACACAGCTAGGGAATGGCACGGGTCACCCATGGGTCAAATGTAGGTGACCCGCACCCCACCCATGGGAAACCCGAACCCGTCAACCCATGGGTCGATGGGTCTCAGGTGCACGCCACACCCGCACGCAATACGTCGCATACATGGCGGCGCGTACGTGTACGGGTGTTGCGTACATCGTGTTCATCATGGCATGTGTGTACGACGCGTTCGTCACATTCGGGGCGTCGCATTTGTGTTGGCGCATGCACGTACGCGTAAGTCGCGCTCATGTCAGAGTTGACGCCCCGGGTTGGGCCCGGGTCATGGGTGCTCACGGCTTGACCTGCACCCACACCCAAGGATACCCGACCCGGTGACCCGTGCGGGTTGGCCTGACCTGTGCATTTCCCTAAACACAGCCAAGGAGGTTGCTGCTGAAAAACAGGCAGCAGAAGATCAGACAGCTGTGGACAAGGTGGCTGTGATAGAAAAACAGGCCGATGAGCAAGCAGCTCAGGTGGCTGCTAGACACACAGCTGATATAGAAGCAGCAAATGCTGTAGGAGACACACAGGAGGTTGACATGGCCACTCAGGTGACTGTCAATCAGCAGGTGAGCCAGAAGGTCAGGCCAAAATGGCAAAGTAAATGGAGGAGGAGGAGGTCCCAGAAGATAAACCTAGGGGGAAACCTTCAAGGATGTGGAAATTCAGGTTGAGATACTGAAAGTCCAGGGTGTCAAAGTTGTGGAGATTTCCGAAGTCTTGGGAGTCCCAAGGGTTCCATGCAAGAGGGGTAGGAGCATGGAAGCAGGGCCTAGCAAGGGGCTGGGGGTGGATAGATGGGGAAAGAGTGAGAGACCAAGGGGGGTCAAGGTGAGTAATGGTTCTCTTGTCGTTATCTTTTATTGATTTTTTTATAGCACAAGCAAGAGACCCCAGACAGGTGGTCTCTGGCCATTCATCCACTGTGCAAGGAGTGCAAAAGGTGGGGGGATGAGTGCCAAGTGCCAGGGCTGGGGGCCAGATGCTAGGTATGCAATGGTCGGAAGGTCAAGTGCAACTTGGCTGCACCGCAGGTGTCCTGGGCAAAAAGTCATCCATTCATTGTAGATGACGATGATGAGGAGGAGGAGAGTGGGCGAGAGAGTGAGGATGAACCTGAGGAGGTAGAGGAGCCCCCAAAGAAGAGGCCATGATGGGCCTGCACTATACAGCTGAGCAGGAGAACGCCCATGGTCCAAGTTCCATGGGCCGAGTCTTCAGGAGGAAGGCAGGTGGTGGAGCTGCTGGAGGCACTCCTGAGGGATCAGGAAAGGATGATTAACATCCTGTTCCTCATGGCAGAGTGGGATCCGGAAGGTCCTGGGGATGCAGGAGATTCGGGAAGGGAGGAGGACAAATTGAGGGATAATGGGAATGATCATGAGACTTGAAATATATATACATATATATATTTGACTGAAAGAAAAAGAAATAAAAAATAAAATGTATGTGAGGAGAAAAAGAAGTGGGGCAGGCCAAGAAGTTCGGCCTTCCCAGCTGTGGTAAAACAGGAGGGGAGAGGGGGTGATGAATGAACTGAAAGATGTCCGGTGTGGGTGTGTTCATAATGTCAGATGTGGAGTGTCAGAATGATGTGGGGACAGAATGAAGAGGAATTAGGGTCAGGACTGAGGGAACAGAGGAAGATAGGGATGGGACAGAGAGTGGAGATGGGTGGACGAAAGGGTTTTTTGGGAGAGGGATGTCTTTGGGAGGGGAGATTGCATAGTTCATACATTTTCTAGCTAGTCGCCACCCCCTCCTTTTAGGTAGACATCCCATTGTCTACTAAAGGTGTCGGCCTCTAGCTGAGAAGAATGGAGAAGAGTGGTGAGAGCATATAATGTAAATATATGGAGCGGGTGAAACAAGAATGGATGGGGATGGATGGAAGAGACCTTGGCCAAATGTGCCAAGTGGCACCGCTAACCGAGAGGTCCCAGCTGAAAGCTTGCCAGCTGTTCTGGTATACAAGCATGCACAAGGCAGTTGCATTGACTAGGGCTATTGGCAGAGCTTCCAGCAACAAAACAGGATTCTGGGTGAGGCTTTTAGAACAGTGGCAAGTGCCAACTGGACCGAGGCCATTGGGACAGAGTTTAATTCTATAGATTGCTCAATAAACTCTCCAAACTACTGCCCAAGTTGCTTATAATACTACAAGGTCACCATCAGTGACATGTTTGCAACAGGTGATGTCAACATGGTGATCACCAACATTGCATCGCAATATTCAATGTTTCGAGATCGAGGCATTTCTGGCCTAGCACTCAATGGCCAACTGAAGTCTGTTCAAGAGTTATAAACAGTTGGATGGATTATTCAATTAAGCTTCAGTGCAATATATCGGCCATAGGGACATTGGTCTCAGGAGGTGGCTGATACAGTTGACACACTTGCCAGCCGGCTCCTCTCCTGACCAGGAAAAAAAACATTCCACAATCTGCTCAGCGAGGTGGAGAGGCCCACAAGAGACAATATACTTGCTGCTGTGGCTCTGCTCCATACTCTGCTCTCTGTGGCTAGCATTGCCATCTTGCCTAGACATGATCTATGCCCATTTAATTCAGTTATCCATCTTTAGCATTATCTATCTTCAGCACATTGATCCTGATCGTTTTAATATTTTCATGCTTTGCTTTGTGAATTTGGTAAATTCCCAACACTCCAAGCATAGCATAGATTATCCAAGACATCATCAAATGCTCACTGTCAAATGCTACAACTCTTGAATAATGTGATGGATGCAAAGGCTGAATGTGATTACTACATGTCTTGTTGATGGTCAATATGTTTATATCACGCTTTGAACCTGCAGTGGAAAATGTTAATTTATTCTGGTCTTGAGTGTCTAATTTGTGACTCATCAAGCACAGTCACTGGTGGTGATCTGTTTCCAGTCTTCATATATGCCCCTTGAAGAAGATGTGGACCACAGAGTGGTGGGAAAGAGTCCCTACATCACACTCCTTAGTGGTGGGGGAATGTTGAGTAGAAAGCAGAGATGAGGGTGTTGAGTTGGCAAGGCCTGCTGATGAGGGCCATGCCAGCACCAGAACATGAGAAGGCAAGAGAGACTATAACTGTATCAATTGAGCAGTTGAATATGAGTTTGGTATGATATTATTACATAGGAGTCTGGTATTTGATACATGTCTGTATGTTAGAATCAGGGATCATTGAGTTATTATACATAATCTTCTACACTAAAGCTGGAATATCTCCCCCAACAATTACCCAATCAAGGTGCAGCTTTACACTGAAGCTTCATACACTATGAAGAACATTCACAAATATTCTTGTGAATTTAGGAGTGCATCTTTCATGACACTGTCTACCTAGCCCCATAACTAGCCCCAAGGGCTGGCTCAGCTCATCTGGACACATTGGGAAGGGGATATATGGGCATGTGGTTTCTTATTCAGTCTATTTACTATCTATTCTATTTCCAACTTCCCCCCTGTGAAGTTTTCCTCTATATCATTCCCACCGCATATATGCGGGTGTACCACATGTATGGCTGCATTGGGCCGGCTTCTAATTTCACTCCATGAAGTTTTCACTTATAAATAAGTTTTCTATTTTATATAAAACACTAGCAATTTGTAGTAGTATAACAAGCAATTACAATTGTAGTTTCTCCCCCCATCACACTAGCCATTAGGCTACAACTAAAATCTACTCACTTGCACTAAACTGAAGGTTAAGCACCGAGTACAGTTTCCTACTTAGGACTAGAGCACCAACTACTCATTGTATAGCAAGGCTGGGTCACAGTTGGGTTTCTAACCACATATATTATATTATACCACTACATATTATATCTTACTTGTGTTAAGATCCACGTCTCGGCGCTTAGCTAGGGACTTCCAGAAGGATTTTCGGAGGGTTCTGAATGGTTTCCGAAGGGAGAATTTGTATTCCAGGGGCGGGGGGACTAAGGGTCGGACTTGGGATCGGAATTGGAGTGGACAGAAGTCAGGAACGCCGGGGGTCTTGGGACTGTTCACGGTATAGGGTGGTACGAGTGGTTCGAGGTCGCAGGGACTTGGCTTCAACTTATGTGTTGCACCCTCCTCGATCGTCTGTCCCTAATTTCGGAGAGTCGGAAAGTTTACTGGAACTTAATCAGAAACTACAATGCAGAATTAAGTCGATATTCATACTGGCGAATAGTCCAGTCAACTGGTGACTTATATACATGTATCTAGTCTTGTACTATCTTTTACCAAGTAAAGACAAGGGGGGGAAGAGAGTACAAGGGGCAATATAAAACGAAGAACAAGGAGTGAGTTACGCGATGATCCTGCGCATCGTCTATCAAAGGAGCGGAACCTTGACTTCAGAGTCTTCGGAGGTTCGGGAACACGGAACCTCGGAATGATGTATCGGACATCCGGAAATTGGTTATTCAGTCTTGAGCGATCGGAAAGGTCCTGGAAATGGTGCAGGTGGTTGTGGGGTTTAATGTGGGTTTATTTGGCAGCATGGGCCATAACAGTATCCCTCCACTAGGACCGAGCCCTCGAGGTCCTAAGCTTAATTGGAGCAGTAATTAAGACGGACATTACTCTAGGAGTTCTTTTGATGGTTTCCTGGGATGTTTTGATTGATAAGTGCTGATGGTTCGTTTGTCTATAAAAGGGGGTGTTCGCAGAACTGGGAGGGGCCTTTCCTCAATGGAGAACACAGATCCTCAACCTTCGGGAAGTTTCGGAATTCTTTCCTGTTTTTTCCTCTCCGGGGCGTTGTCGGGGGAGTTTGACAGGGGTCTCGAGGATGAAGTGCGACGCCTGCGGGGCATTGATACTGATGTGGCGGCGTTGCGGGCTCGTGCCATCGCGATTCGCGATTCCCTTGGTTTGTCTAACCAGTTTGATTTTTCCTTCCTTTAACCTCTCCCTAGTGCAGGGGCGTTTCTTAGATCCATTACCATCCAGAGACCATCCTCGTGGTTGGTCAGGACAGGGTGTTGTTCCCAGTGGCCTGGTGGCAGGAGTGGATGGTCCGGAAGCTTTTGATCGGATTTCCTTGTTTTTGACCCATCTGGACGCTTTCCAGGTGAAATCGAGTTATTTTCATGATCTCCTCATGGCACTCGACCGCTGTTTGTTGCAAATTGTCGAGTTGTCGGAATTGCATTCGGGGGAGGTTACACTGGCTCGAAATCTTGTCGACGTGTTGTCGTCCTTGATTAACCAGGGGGTTGGTCCCTATGATCAGTTCTCGGACGGTGTTTGTCCTTCAGAGACCAGGGGAGTTTCGAGTGAGTCCTTTGAGTGACTCGGTCGCGGGATGTGGACGCTTGGTGTGAGGGGTCCATTGGGTGGTGAGGTTAGGGGGTAGAGCCTCTAGGGCTGGCTCAAGTTGGAACAGTTTTGTGTCTTGATCGGGTTGGTTCTGACCAGGGCCTGGGTGTTCCATGTTAATAATAAATGGATTGTTTTTTGTATTATTGGGTCGTGAGTGTAGACAGTGTCAAGGTGGTTTTCCTGGAGTGGAAGTGTCAGGGTTTCCCAACCGATGGGTTGTTTTCTGGTCATTCTTCCTCTCCCTAGGATAGGCGTTTCCTTGCCTGTCCCACTATGGGTGGGGTTGTGGTTTGTGTGATGGTTCATGGTAGTCGTGGAGATCGTAGTGTTCATTCTACCAGATTGTTGCTTTGGACGGGGGTAGTGTCATCGGGATTCGGGGAGTGTCCCACAACTCAAGTCTCGGTTGACATTGTTGATTAGTTTAGCTCGTATTAATTGTCTAACAAGAAAAGGTCTAGATAGAGAATCTACATGGTACCATTAGTCTAAGGGACGGTACGGGATTCCGCAGTAATCAGGATTCTTCCTGAGCGGAGTTTTCAGAGGGTCAGATTTGAGCCCTGAGTGAAGACTACTGGCTCCATGTGCCAAGAATCAGTTAGGATAATCTAAACGAGTAATATTCAATACCCTGTCGATCAATGGATCGTAGTGGGTGAGTGTATGGTCCTTGCAACTAAAATTCTGACGGGATTCGGGGGGTTGGATTCGGAGGGTCAGAGTTCGGAGGGTCAGAGTATTTCCGCAGAGGGGTCGAAATCTTTCAACAATTGGTCACGGGGGGTCATATTCCTGGAAAGGTTGGATATGTTGTTTTGTTTTACATCCGTAGGCATAGTTGGTGTTCAACGCGAACAACTGGTGCCAGAGTCGGGGGCCTAACTTCTTATTCCTCGGTTTCCGAAGCGTCCGACATCTCAGACTCTTCTTCAACCTCTTCTGTCATGGAGGCTGCGCGCCCTTTGGTGACTGTGGTGGTGGATCTCGGGCATTCCTTGGCTGAGTGGCCCGACCTGCCGCAGAAGAGGCAGAGGTTTTGTTCGAAGCAGCATTGCCGTTCTTGCGGTGTAAGTTTTCCGTCTTTTCCGATTTTGGACAAAAGATCTGTGGTAGTCCTGCTGCCACTGGACGGGGTCATGGGTTGGCCTACATTGGCCGTCTTATTGCCCATGTTAGGGGCCGAATATGTGGTCACGGGGGTCCTAGTAGCGGGCATTGATGGATTGGGACAGGAGACGGAGTTGGAGCAGGGAATGGGGCTTTCCTACTCTAGAGATAATTTGAAACAAGCCATGAGTAGCATGATACCAGGGAAATGATCGAGCTGAGCCCTGTGAATCCATGGTCAAGCCTCGGCTCGTTTCAGGGCATTATGTTGGGGCCATAGCAATACAGTATAGTTGGGGGTGGCAGATAGGGTTTCCTGGGGTTTTCCCACACTATTATATCTGAGAGTTGGTGGGAAAAATAGGATAATAATCCCCTAGATTTTACTGTGATTTTATATCTATTTATCACTAGGGAAAGTATTGCCCTATGGAAATTCTACTGGGAGCTCAGTCCTGAGTTTACTCTCCGCTTAGGTGCCATACCGGGAAACTCACCTGGGTGCCAAAGCATCGGTTTATATGTTTGTGGTTCTCCCACAAGTTGTTATGGCCCATGCCGCCAAATAAACCCACATTAAACCCCACAACCACCCGCACCATTTCCGGGACCTTTCTGATCGCTCAAGACTGAATAACCGATTTCCGGATGTCCGATACATCATTCTGAGGTTCCATGTTCCCGAACCTCCGAAGACTCTGAAGTCAAGGTTCCACTCCTTTGATAGACAATGCACAGGATCATTGTACAATCTGTGCCTGAACTAAAGACTATAAGTAGTTTACATGTATTATCTGCGCTTCTTCAGCTCTTATGCTGAACTCACATGTTGCAGGTATAGTAGTCAATTTACACTAGCTCTTATGCTAAACTCACATGTTGCAGGCTTACTCTGCAAATAGAGTTGCCTTTACAATAGGTTATAGGCCCCACCTGAATGCTCACCCAGCTTGAACACTGGATACATAGCCTACTCAACACCTTGTTCAGTCCATGCTCACCTCCATCCCATGCTGTGTCTAACACCCTACAGGTCTCTCACTTCAGTCGAGAAGTTCAACAGGACCAAACTGGGAGGACTGGCTCTACCAGCACATGGATGGCACATGGTGAGGAACACCGAGTTTTGATCGCTCGTAAATGGTGCAGGCACAGTACTTGCACTCGGCACATTCACCTCTGTTCCTTTGTCACCCACTCTCCAAGCCCTCCTCTGGGCAACCTATTTGGAGAGCATGCAACTCTATGTTGCAAACTTCATCCATCGGTTTGACACCACCGGGCTTTCACCAATGGGTTCACCACCTCAACCCTGTATTCGACACGGTTTCCATACATGTCCAATCATATCAACCACCAGAGTCATCGGTTCCTATATACTACACTAGCCTGACAAACGCCGTCCTCGATACTACACCGGCCTACCTCCTGCTCTCTATTGCAGTGCATTCTCAGTTTCTGTGCATGCCACTGCTGCACCATACCCACACCCTGGTCTACTCTCGCCATCGCTCACACCTACTGCATCCTCATCACACAACACTGTCACCACCTGCCCCAGGGTCATCTGACATCAACAGCAGACATATCATCACTGAGATCGAGTACTGGCATATCATGCAAGACTAGGGCAGCAAGGGGCATAATTAGGAAATGAGAAAAATCATGGCCAGAACTGGGACAGTAATGCAGACACACACCCGGATGATGCCCTATGTACACATTGCCAGCGCACACCTGAGTGCCCAATCTCACTTGCTGTCCTCCAAGGCAAAAACCACTGGCACACCACATAATGTCCATTCGCCGTCTGCCAGCCTCTTGACATGTCGTCCCTCAACGCCTTTCTACATGAGGCAGTGTCATCGCATTCAGTGATCCACACATGCACATGGCCCTCTAAGCCTGTGCATTTCAGTCCTATTTTTTGGCAAGCACGACACATTCTTCACCACATCCCTATCTGGCAACATGGGCTTGGACTCCTCATCGCACGGGCAATCCCCATTGTAGTCCACCATGCCTGACACTCCAGACATACATTGGAACTGCCACAATTAGTATAACAATGGCATACCAAGCTCATCACTGAGTATGACACTTGCTACACACCTTTACCAGCAGGTCTAACATCAGTTACTCATGCCATAAATGACAATGGCTACATACCAGTTTGGTCCAACACCGGTCATACATACCATAAATGACAATGGCTACACACCGGTTCACACTAAGATATACTTATCCATGAGTTACACTCACTACTATGTGACATACCTGATGCCAACTTACCATGTCAAAAGCGAGGTCAGCTACATGGTTGCTCACAACCACCCATGACACAGGCTGGACATCAACTCGTCACGACGCATGAGGTTGATCACACAGCAGCTCACTAGCGCGATGCCAGCTACAAATGCCAGCTTGCCTCCTATGTGACACACTGCTCGTCGATTCACTATGACACACAAAAGCGACTATGTAGGAGCTCACAGGTGCAATGCTGCTCACATAGCAGCTTGCTACTATTAGTAACACAGACCAGACACCGGCTTACTATGACATGTGAGGCTGGTTACATGGTGGCTCACTACCAAACAGGACATCATCTCACTGACTTGCCATGATACATGCGACACCGGTCACACACCAAGCTCGCCACCACATGCAATGTCAGCTGCATGTCACCATGTAAGGCTGTAGCTCAGACCTACTGATTTCTCAATTGCAGGGGAGAATTATGAAACAGGGATTCAAAACACTTGAGTAATCTACAGACCCCTTATAGCTAAACACAGCAACCTCATATGCCTCACACGGCTTCACCTCTTGCAATGCAGCATATCCTATTTGACTGCTCGCCTTCTCATGTATCCATAGCGTGCCGTCACTGTACCTGTACACACCACTTCCAGTGCAATGCATCTGAGTCATCTCTACCTGCATTCCTATATGTCTGGAACACACTGCTGCTGCATCTACCAATGTCGCTTATTTGTAGCACACTTATTAACGTTGTTATAGCCCATACCCTCAACAAACCCACACTAACCCCCACAACCACCCGCTTCCGAGACCTTCCGACCGAAAAGGACGAAAGACCTTTTCTGTGGATCCCGTCCCCGCCACGCCCGTCCGAGACACCGCGACCGAGACACCGTTCCCAAGTCCGCTCCTGACCGAGGACTCAATACTTTGATAACCGACGCGCAAGACTATCGCGTACCTCGCTCCCTTGTTCTCTCTTTATATTAACCCCTTGTACTACCTTTCTCCTTGTTTTATGACCGGCTAAAGGATAGTACAAAGAGCGTTACATGTATATAGTCTCACAGTCGACTGGACTGTTCGCTAGTACGAATATCGATTTAGTCTCCCACCAGTTTCCGATTCATTTCCGGTAAACTCGCGCCTCCTTTCCGAAATTAGGGACAGACGATCGAGGAGGGTGCAACACATAAGTTGAAGCCAAGTCCCTTCAACCTCGAACACTTCAGTGACCGGATTGAACCATTCCGCGACCTACCCTAAGTTTCCGGCGCCTCCGTCCCC
>QLPI01024400.1:0-19423 GCA_003314275.1 Chroogomphus rutilus
TACTGGATCGACTTCTACACCTCCTGGACCTAATCCAATTCCGAGCTTGTGAGTTCCGCGGTTTGCCCGATAAGCATCTCTTTTCCCATCATCGCGACGTCGTTCCCTCTGTGCCTCAGGTATAGTACCATCATAGTCTACCTCAAAGTGCAGATAACGGCATGGTGCCTTCTCCTTGCCTCTTCCCCCAGCGCCGAGACCGCTTGGGAGACTTACGGAAGAGGGGGGACGAGGGATATTTAAAGAAGGAAAAGGGGGAATGGATGGCGAGAGAGCATAAGTAGGTTCAGAGTAGCAGGTATTAAGATATGAGCAATGCCCCAGCGATGCGTCTGTATGTGGTCGAATCAACGGTCGGAAGTGAATCTTCGGAGCGACAAGTTACTTTCCAGACTAAATACCCAAGAGAAATAATTATATGCATGACGTACTTTCTCGCAGACATCGGTAGTGTGAGGCAAACCAGAATCATGCCTATATTTGGCGCATGTGTCCTTAGTTATATGTTCACAAATGGGTTCGAATCGGTCGTTTGTCGAACCGTGCTTCTCAAAGAATTAGTCGCGACAACTGAGTGGACAACGTGCCTGCCTACCTGTTCTGCAAGTAACTTGGCACGCGTAGTGCCTTTTTGTAAACGAGAAAATATTTCCTTTACAACACTGGCTGATGAAGGGAGTGGGGCTGGACTTGCTCCGTTGTAGGACTTCCCATCTTTGTGGATTCGAACATCTTCATCAGAGTCACTCCGTTTGCGTTTTAAAGGAGATGAACCGCATGAGACATGGACATTTGTAATGGAAATATCGTTCATATCATTGTGGAAAGATATGCTTGGTTCTGGGCTGTTCGCGAGTTTATAAAGCAGGGAGTCAAGACGAGGCTGGTCTGACAATCGGATGGAGCTCCCATTGGAGATGAGTTGCCCCAGAATGCGAGAACTCGATAGAGGTAGTTTTAATGACGGATTTTCAAGCAGTCTTCTCAGCTCTGTCTCAAGCTGTTCGTCTCCAGACATGGCGACCTCGGATGGGCGTTTAATAATTTCATAAGCGCTCATATACTAGCCTCCTTACAACTTACAATAAGAAATGGTAGTTATAACATAGGTAAAACGTGCATTATGGACGGAGAGGCTGACAGTTAAATCTGTCTGAATCCATGTATTGCAACTAATCATTCATATGTCTTCCCCCGCCAGCCAACTTTGCAGCATATGGAGCGATTCCGCAGGTTTATCGTGAGGGACCTGGTTCAGCATTCATACACATCAGGACCTTTCCACTTAGTCTCTATGCTCACCATGTGTCCAGCGGCGTAAATAGTAGTAAACGTCAGGTTTTTCGCAGATCTGGTTTGTCCAGCTGCTGTCTGGTGGCCGGGAAGGGTCCAGTCGCTCATTGGAAGGGACCTAAAATCATCCCCCCCAGACCACTCCAGTGAGTCGGACCACAACCAGTTAGCCTTCCAGTTGCACTGCCAGTCATAAGTACCTGATTATGCTATCAGTCTTGTACAACTCCAAGTTTTAGCCACATACCCGCATACAAGAGAACGCGAATTCCTCGTTCAAGCAGGTTCGCCACGTGAAACTGCGCGGGAAGTCGCCACTTGTCAAGATGCTTCGCGAATCCTCCACCTACAGCTGATGAACAGGAGATAAAGTTACCCACTATCGGAGGAATCCCAAGAAGATTCCGGGTAGATGGCTGATTGAGAAGTGAGGCTATATACTCCTGCTCAAGATAACATAAGTTATCTCCGATACACATCTTCAATAAATCAATGAGCTTGAAAGGTCCTTCCTAGCTAGGATGTATACCTTTGAAATGTCATACACGTTTCTACCTAGGGCAGACGTTAGGTCCACGATGAGGTTGAATATTTTCACATACCAGTTGCATGTAATGGAGAACTGATCTCGCTGTCACAAAAATTGACTGCCCCAAGACAACCCATGTCGTCGAAGATATCTATACAGTTGTCTTGTAGAAGACGTTGACAGCTATTCAAGTCTCAGCTATTCCAGATTGATAGTATAATTTCTGTTTGATGCTGACCGCGGAAGCTAAGGAAAATTCACCGAATTTAATCAATCATGCTGCGACAAAGTACAAAGTACTCACCGCTTGTTTCATCCGTACGCAAGGTTGAATATCAAGCAGAGGAGTCTCCAAAGAAGCTCTTCCGCAGGCAACTTCATACCGACCCGGGTATAAACTAGTTTCGAAATATATATTCTCAGAGATAGACGTTGGCGAAACTTCAAGACTCACGTCGATATATCGGTAATTCCATTACCAATAATTACGCTATGCCTGTGAGCCTTTGGTCATCGTGAACTGCCTTTCGAAGCGATGTGACACACATATTGATTGGTACTACACCATGGGACTTTCTGTTCCCATCATAGATTTCTGATGCAAAAACAGGTAGATATTTCCCCTGAATCGTAGAATAAAAATTAACGTTAATGTCTCTTCGGGAGTCAAGCAACTAACTCCGTATGATTCTCCTGCCAAGTGAAATCTTCGACCCTGAAACTGCGTGAATGTGTCGAAAAATATTGAACTGTAATATTGACATCAACACCTCAAGCAAACACGGAAAAAAATAGGAATCACACAAATGCGTAGACGTTACGTGCAGCATCTTGGGTAGTCTCAACGGTTTCCCCATAATCAGCGTAGGAAAAGCCTACGCCTACTCTAAAAGCTAGTTATAAAAATATAGATATTGTTGAGATGATGCTTACGGTTGGTCAAGAAAGAATATATTAGCATTTGAGTTCCAAGAATAAGGATTCCAGGTGGTTCCATTACTGGACGAGCCTGCCAAATCAATACTGCAAGGGCCTGATTGCAGTGATTCTTAAATATAAGACAACTTCCCAGAAATGATGGTATTACCGAGTTCCATGAGCAAACCTGTGGAAGAGGAACAACCAGGTCCACCATTAATCCACATAATTACATCGTCACTGTCCGGATTTCCTCGAGACTCGAAGAAATAGAAAAACAAGTGTTTCGCGCCGAAATCAACATCAACATAACCTGGACTAATTTAGAAGTAGTAATGCTTGGGTTGAAAGAGCATTTATACCTGTCCAAACTTTTACAGTTGGATCACAGAAGTCACTGCGTTTGATACGAACTTGGTGAGCTGGAAAGCGAGGGTGCGATAGCACTGTGAATTCTTGTGATTTCGTCAATAAATCCATGGAGGAAGCTCCAAAGCTAGTCGATTCCTGCCGTCCATTATTAAATTCAATCTGAGAGGTTGACGCCACGCAGTGCAAGAGGCTAAGCGCGAACCAGGTGCGAGAAGGCACCCACATGATATCCGTGAGCAGACCAAAGGTTCGCGCAAGCACAAATCTCACGCAAGCACAAGTCTCACGCAAGCACAAGTCTCACGCAAGCACAAGCTTCACGTAAATAACATCAACACATTGGGATGTGCACCGCCACATAGAGGTCTGATATTATAGAACTAGAAGGTAGACAACTATTACTTGTCTCTACGAATGCTATTAGGCGGGGCGGATTTAATGGCCTGTAGAATATTGTCTTCGAGATTGCTAGATGGGCGTTTAACGTCAGCAGCGATGTCCTCACCGAGTGCAGTTACTCTCTTCCTTTTTGTCTTGATACCACTGAACAATACATCGATTTCGTCTTCGTCGCAAGTGGCTTTGGTTTTCCTTTTTTTGTTTGATTTCGATGGATGGAGATCAACAATTGTAATCCCTGAATCGGCGAGCGGATGTGGGAGTTTGGGCTGAGGTTGCGGGACAGACTTTGCGGCAGTGGTTGGAAATTTGTGTTCCTTACTTTGTACAACCTTCCACTGGTCAGGGTTGCGCCGCATCAGCGGCAAACGCAGTTTGCGAAAGAAGTATCGGCCAAAGTAAGAACCTGCAAGCAAGTGCTCATGAGGAATCAATGAACGAGCGATCTTTTCCTAAAGAAGGGAGAGAAACATTGAGAATAATTGCGATGAATATATGATAGAGGCAGATAAAACCTTGAGATAAGGATCAGCCGCTTCCCAGCATCGATCGGCAACCCGACTGCCAATGCGATCGTCAACCAAGAGATGAAACTGTCCTATAAACGATGTAACAAGTCGCTTGCGAGAGCGAAGGGGAACTGTAGAAGATTCGAAAACAACATCAAGTATTCGGGAACTCGTGGGATTGCACGCAAGCGTTAATAGTTCATCTGGAAGAAGGGAATGTAAACTGAGGGTGATGAATAAGCAAAAGATACGATGAGAACAGACACGTTTTATATACCTTTCCAGAACAATGGTATTGTGAGGCTCATGAAGACGGAGGACCGATTGAAGCAACAGAGAACCTTGTGTCATCGGTTCTAAATGATCTCGTCTTTGTTTGCCCTCTTCCAAATTGTGAATTGATCCGTGTGGGGTTCTCGATGCGTTGTGATTGTTATCATGTGTCATCGATTCCTTAGATGACAAGGCGGCTTGGTACTCCTATGTAACAGGTGAGCATTGAGATAATGAAATCCTTGAATGCGACGTACCGACATAGTTTTAAGCCGCAATACACACTGCAGAAAGTCCTTACGGTCCGAACCTGAAGTAAGCTCGAACATTGAGCAAATGGTCTATACTAGCTTAATTAGAAAATATGATGAGGAATCGGTGGTTTCACTTGACCTCTACAAGAACAGCTTCGTGAGCACTGAGGTGGCTGGCACGATCAATCAAGGCTTTCAAAACTCCGAAATGGGATAAGTCTAAAGAGAGAGGAGTCAGAGACAGAAGAATATCAACTGTAATAAACCTACTCCGACTCTTCTTCCATGTCCGGTTTAATCGAGAGATGGCGATTTCAAATCTTTCAACGTCGAGTCTTTCTACACCTCGTGCTACTACAAAATTAGCAACTGGGTGTATAGCAAGGCGGGTAAGAGTGTCGGCAAAATAGCAATCCCAAAGACGAACAAATACACGAGGTGGGCAGTGCGAAACCAAAGACTCAGAGAGGTGGGATGAAATGGGGTTGAAGAATAGCCCAGAAACATAAGGAGACGGCGTAGGATCTACATTGGATCAAAAACCCAAACTATTCAGTCAGCGCGCCACGCGCATGGAGCAAAAATGAACATAACCTACTGGTCTCACAGACAAGGCCTTCTAAAAGACGATCCATGATGCTGTCCGGAGATTCTGCCTGTCCTAATGACACTTCCAGCTCCAGGAACATCTATCATGAATGGGGCTGTGATGAGGATCGGTCTCTATGATGCATGAGTAAGCTTACTTGAAGCACTGGGCTAGCAACTTTATCCAAAGCCAATGCCCGCACTTCGTTCCCGCCTAAAGCTTCGCGGAAGTGACGTAGAATTTCAAGTGTCATTCTCGAGAAATCTTTTGGTGTAGGCAATTCGGCGCGTTTTGCTGTTTCGGAATATGTCATATCAAATTCGTTAGAGATGACAGACTTCAGGGGTCCAATTCGGGCTTTCCAAGAGGCACTCTTTTTGGATCTAGCGGAGGGTGCGTACTTGTGAGGACGAGCATTGGATGCTAGTTGCCCTGGTGCGAGTAATAATAACAGTGCTCGAAGGACATGGGAAGCGAACGGATCTTGAATTAAGTTAGGGAGTTCAGGTATTATGTCCTGAGCGAAAGGCATCAGCCGAGTAATACAGCTTCGCTAATAAGCACCATACCTCCCATACATTTACGATGAGTTGTGTCATGGTGAGCAATTCACCTTTGTCCGGTGAACTCGAAATGGAAGGAATGATGTCACGGCTCTACGACTTGAATGTAAAAATATTAAAAGATCAAGGAGGCTCACACTCGCCTCTCGGGCGATCGTGTCTGCGGCGACTGTGAATAGAGTTTGACAAACATGGGACGCAAAACGATCCTTCATCAGTGGCAGCCAGCTAGAGGAATGGTTGGCTATCAATAGGTCCGAGAGGTTCATTTGAAATCTCACGAGATTGACAGTCTGTCAGTGAATACACGGCGAACGAAATCGTCCATGGAATATATCATTCTTTCCAACACAGGAGAGCAATCTGGATCGGCTGCCAATGGAAGCTCCTTTCCATTCATCTCCGACAAAGCTGCTGTGAAGAACATCCGACGCTCTGCAAAAATTAAGTGGTCGAAAACATGGTAGGTCGAAAAGAAGTTAAAGACCTTCATTGGGATCTGTATGCAACTCAGATTCGAGAACAGGCTGCTCATCCTGCCAATCTCGGAGTTGTTCATCAACGGTCCGAAAGTATGCCTTTACATCTGGGTCAAGTGGGCCAAAGGGAGAACTCGAGTCTGAGGTCGTAACATCCGCTTGAGAGAGCATGAAAGAAAAGCGGTCAAAACGCCACCACGTGATCACGCCTGTGGGAGGAGTGGTACGAGAATAGCCATAGCTATAAAATTCAATCGGGTAGTCTTAATGCTAATATCCTCCCATGGGTCCTTCTCAAATCCCTCCCCATCCAATAATCATAGTGACTGGAGCAAATACGTGCGTGGTGTTGTCTCGAAAGCTAGGATTAGCCTTAATTGCATGTAGCGGAATTGGATTTGCGATATGTCAACGTCTCCTCGCACAACTGTCCTGCCCATTACCTCCCGATGTACTTCCAAGAGGCAATTCTCATGGGCCTCCCACAACCACAACATACCCTTTTACTCCAACCAAAAAGATGACACTCATTCTTGCGTGTCGCAGCACCAAACGAGCAAACGCCGCTCGTCAGCTTCTCTTGTCATTCATGGATGAGGAGGTCTCACGTCAGAGAAAGGCTCCCGACTATGATGGACACGCCGAAGAGTTTCGCCGTGGTCTGAACATAGATCACCTTTCCCTTGATTTGACGAGCACAGAGAGCGTCTTCAAGTTTGCGGAGGCGGCTCGTCAATTGTACAACCTCCGGTCCACTTTTTGTTCCGTCTCCATATTAACAGTCGATGCAGGTATCCTTACGTTACTCACCTCATACTCAATGCTGGAATGTTCGGCTCCGAAGGGCTAGATTGGAATATTCTAGTGAGGCAACTCCTCGCGGGGCCTGTGGCCGCAGTAACGTTCCCTAGATACGTTAAACAACCGGTCGGAAGTGAAAGCCCCGATGGACTCGGTCTTATTTGGCAGTCGAATGTTTTTGGTCATTATTGTCTTGTCGGTGTTCAGGCTCGTCGAAGTCAAGAGAATTGACATATTTTATTCAGGCTCGCTTAATGGAACCTTTACTTCATGCCAACCCATACCGCGATTCTCGAATCGAATGGTTATCATCCATCGACATCGAACCTCTTGACCCTAGCGATCCCCAGTTACGACGCGCCAAATCTCCCTACCAAGTCTCCAAGTACCAAATAGATCTCATATCTACGGCGCTATCACAAAGGGCCACAAAGAAAACCCAGGTGGATCAGGCGGTGATAACTCATATTTTGGTACACCCAGCTGTGTGTCACACAAAACTGGCCTCGGACACTTTGGGATTTTTCATGATAATCATGAAGATACTCTCATTTCTATTGGTTTGTTTGACTATTGATTCCTCGGTCAATACTGAGAACTGTCTCAGGCTCGTATTTTCGGCTCACAAAATCACCCCCTGGTGCCCTACAAAGGTGCTATTGCTCCCGTCTATGTCAGCCTTGCCCCTGCTGGGTACTTGCAGGATCAATGTGTCGGCCTAACTCGAAAGTTTGCTACTCGGTGCACATTATTCGGCCGAGAATACGTAGGTGTCGACACTCTTCTCGGATGGGAAGAAAATGCAGAACACGCCTCAGACCTAGTGAGGTTGTGTGAAAATCTTTTTCTCACATTCATGAAGGCACGCGGCGATACTCCATCGTCATCACCAACTGATAGCGGGATTGAAAATAGTTGAAACGTCTGTGTATTGAACGGATATTACGCCAGGCCGGCATCTCAGTAATAGACAGAGATATCTATCAGCTACTGCTTTTGCAATCTGTCTGTGGCGTTCTTTGAAGATTAATGTGAATTAATGGTAACCCCTAAAGCGGGTGTATCATTGGCAACGTCCATGATCTTGGTGTTTCTTTCTAGGCTCTCTAGGAGCGCACAAGCCTTGCATAAAACATTACTCGACATATATCCGCATCTTTCACAAGTCTCTGAAATAATAGGTTAGTAGTGGCCTTCACACAAGAACAAAAGGCAGTTGTTCCTTACGCTGTGATTTCAACTTAACCTCCTGAGCAACTTCAAAGGCCTCTCCAGAGTGAATAATGTCAATAATGGCACTTGGTCTGGCAGCTTCTAGATCCTTCAAAAAAGTTCGAGCATGACCGCGATATGCATCAGGAGAGTATATGCATTCTGTAGAGAAATAATCCAGTTTTTTGAAGTATGCATACCTGTGTACAAGGGGTAAGGGTGGATACCAGCGGAAACAGTGGAAAACCTTGCATTACGATTTCCTTCTCGTAAGCGTATTTGAATGGTTTTGATCGTTTGATAGTGTCTTCGCCTTGAGTACAGATAAGTGTACATCGACCTAGCCGTGCGATGTCACCTCTCATGACTGTTTCACAAACAAACAGAATCAGGAGCCAGCCCAACTTGAAAAAAAGACAATATACTCACTGTTCATAAGAACGGTTTCGGCGATGTCGTCTGCATTATGACCAGTGACTATGTGGTCTAGGTGTAACATAGCAGCGCCACGATCCAGTGCTTGACGCCTGAATACTCCACAAAAGGTACAGTTGTTCTTTTTCCCTGTGTTTTCCACGATGGCGTCCATGGTCCATCCATACAGTTCGTCATAGCTTAAAATCTTAAGTGGAAGATTGTATTGTACCTGATTTCTTTTCACGGTCTGCCATTATGTTTCTGTTAGTAAATCATAAAAGGAGAGTGATAGATACCTCGAGAGAATCGTCTCGATAACCAGTGATGCCCTCGTCGATGGAAAGAAGGAAAAGGTTAAGGCCATAATTATACCGGTCATTCAGTAATTTCATGACATGTGCAAGAACTGTAGAGTCTAAAACGGGATCACAATAGGGCAACGACAATCATTTTCGCACTTACCTTTGCCACCAGATGCCCCAATGGCGACACGTTCTCCAGGCTTGAAAAGCTTGGCATTGGTGATTGTGTTGTGCACTTCCGTTTCGAAGACCTCAAAGAAGCATTGTTTACATATCTGCTGTCCTGTCTTGGGACGCTTCAGAATAGCCGTAGCTTGCTTGCAGAGACCACAGGCTCTTGGTGGCATCAGTCTGCTGAGTCATTTAAATGGAGCGCTGTGACTTGCCGTTGCTTTCATGAAGTGGTATCATGTCTCTTCTCTAGATTGTGACCCAACGTATTCTCTGATACATGGATTTTACAAATATTAATGTGCATAACAAGATTCAAAAAATATGTTATTGATATTTCACTCACCTTTTGACACTCAGGATCCTGCGGGTGTCAAAGCCCTGTTGGAACAACTTCGAGCATCTCAGGCCTGGCAAGATACAAATTCCGACGCTAATACAGATGGAAACCCACCCAACGGAGATTCCGTGTCTGCTCCTACGAAACATGTTCCTGAGCCACTCGAGTCTACGCCACCCGTTTCGAGCCATATTTCTTCTCTTTTGTCCCGATTACAAACTGGTCTCAGTGCTTCGCCGCTACCTGTTTCTGTTCCAAAAGCAGAGGGTCATCCTGGAGCCTCTGGAGAGCTTCTCTTGCCATCATCGTCCTCGAAAAGTCATGACTCAAGATACAACTCTGAGACTAAGCCGACAATTCACTCCTCTACTGCTCAATCAAAGTCTCTTAAAGATCTGCCATTTGTTAAAGCTCTCCCCATCGTCGCCGGACTTGCAGAGGATCATACCTTTATCAAAAAATTAGAGAAGGTATTGCTTCTCCTTGGCCTTCGAATCGCTGTTTGACTAGACCAACGATCCTAGATGCGTCAAGATCAAGAACAACTCGAAGAAAAGCTCTGGAATGATCGAAACAATATCTTAACTAAACAGGAGGAGAAAGTCAAAGTCGCTGTAGCAAAGTGAAGTTCTGGCTGAGAAATTTTATCACCCGCTAATATGATATTCGATTAAAGAGCAGCAATGGTTGGAACTGGGCTTGATCAAAAGGACGTCAACGTAAGTTGATCAAGGGCCCCTAAATGTTGCTTATACCCCCCTGATTAGGCACTCGAAGTCGCGTTTTCCAAGGAATTAAAAACATTTTATTCTGAACAGGCCCTTCCCGCGTGGGATGCCCTTCGCTCAAGGCAGCAGAGTGCGCTTGAAGCGCTGGGTATCCCAGGTATGTTTGTGACCACTCTTAAGTCTGACAGGGAGGTAAGCGTCTTTGTTGGGGAGACGTCAGCCTCGGAACCGATCCGATTGCATTCATATCTCAGAAACAAATGCGGATTATTCAGGTATTGGATGGACTTTCTGGGTCAGAAGATGAAGACATATCAGTGGCCCTGTGATCGTCTGACCTATTTTGTCAGTCTCTTTGCCATAGCCTCTCGGAACTTGCAGATTCGCTAAACCTAATATAGCGATTACCATGCCTACTTGCCGTTGTGCTGTTTCTAGCAGGTGGTATATACTCATGTGTTATTGTCATGTACTGGTACACATCCCGGTCTTAGGTTGTCATTTATATATCGAGATAGTCTGCTCAATTGAATCATATGCAGGCCAAAGAAGACGGCCGTGCACAAACAAACATGTTGGATGACATTTATTGTCACGAGTTCTGCTCGAATTAAAATGAGCTCATAAGGGTGATTCAGGGCAACAAGGACGGACAACAGGGTGTGAACCTCTCTCCTGCAGTTCGATATTATACGTGTTATGTGTACACTTCCCAAGAACCTTGTCAGCAACGCCTTTTCAAGAGTAAAAGGTCAGCATGTTCTATCTAACTTGCAAAATTTATGGAACACCTTTCAGCTTCTTATTGATTCTCGATGTATTGTCATGGAAGAGAGACTGCCCTGAGGGTGGCGGCGTGGCTTTACGGAGCTCACCCCACATATTTTCGACATAAATTTCGTCGCCCGCGTATGCAGTAGATTTAGCTGCTGTATCTTGACCAAATGTCTCTTCTACCTGCTTGGGGTTGGGTGACGTGTCTTGAGGAAATGATGAATCAAATCCACACGGATCTTCAGATTTCTTGGAAAATGCAGGAACCTCTGAGGTTGCTTGACTGTGCCTCGCCTTGGGAACTTCAACCCCTGTGCATTGCTCTTTAACAACATGTCACATAACTCTGATCGAATTACTCACCATTCTTACTGTTTTTCAATAAAACCAGGGTCAAAGGGTCCTCATCTTTCGAAAGAGGACTGAATGGAGACATGTAATGTAGGTGCACAGCAGCAGCTGCAATTGGGCGAGGTGTGAAATCCACCCAATCATAAGTTTCTCAGATGTGAATCTTACTCAGGGTGTAATCATAGAGGGCTGCGGAGGCCCTCTTAAAGACCTCGTTTCGTGTGAAAGTTCGGCATGAATACTGGTAATGTCTTGGGATAGGTCGGCGGAACAGCAAAGCAATAGTCCCTGAGGAAGTAACCTAGGTGGTATGAGGGCTACCGAGTCTGGTGACAGAGGCATATCTTGACCCAGGATATCGATGACACGAGTTCCAAGCCATGACTCGATTGGCCGGCCAGAAATAAGATCCACTGATGTTAGAGATCTGATATGTCAGCCAGGACACTACACTAGTAGCTGGGATAGAAACAATTTAATGTTAGAACAGAGACAGGGTCACCGAGAGTGAACCAGTTTCGATGATTGGAAGGCAGCCTGGGCGGCAAGAGATCCGTGGGTTCCGTGGGATCGATGAGGGAGGTTATCCTTCGCACGCACATCCTGCTCCCCACAATCTAACCCAATTCTGCTTCTCGGATTGAATACAACTAGAAAATGCAGAAGCCAAGTCTTGGGTTGCAAGAACAGAGGGTGGCGCCGTGGCCGTTCTTCGATTTGTTATGGTTTATGTTCAATTATTCAAATACATGTCTTCCATCACATAGCTAAGTGAAGTAAAAGTGGTCCTTATTTTCGCCTAACTTTTGAAGGGTTTTGCCGAGTCCCTTCGACAATACTTGAACCATGCTCTGCATGCACATTCGCGAAAGTGTATGGTTTCCGCAGTGATTCGACCGAATAGAACCATGAGGGTGCATGTCCTCATGGGCGATTGCTCAAGCATGCACAGTCGAACTGCCGACTTTTGGGGAAGATTCAAGAGGAGAAAATCTAGATAAATGTGTAATCTTTTAAATGACTGTGAATTTCGAAAAGCTTTGATATACGCATCTGGTATGGAGGATTTCAGGTGAAGAGGGCAGAGTGTCAATGTCGACGAGTGGGTCCTTTTTGTGGAGCCATGGTGGAGAGATGACCATCGGCGGTGATGAGGGAAGAATGCCAGCTGTGCGTGTTATGATCATGATCGTGCGCAGTATGAGAGCGAGTTAATATGAGGACTTCTGCAGCATGTCGACAAGACAAAACAAGATCGAAAGGGAATGTCATATGCATAACTGAAATCTATTGGCGACTAGGGTTCTGTGTGCTAGAGGATCGGCTCTACCCGATGGCGATCTCATTTTGTGACGTGAGGCTGTGAGGGCTTCTCATCGCTCTATGTCAATGCTTCCCGAATCGGTCAAGACGCTGTCACCACAGCCGGCACGTGGACAAAGCATGTCTTGCTTCTTGCTCAATGTTAGTTTGGCTCTGGAAACAGGTCACAAGGAATCCCATAATGCTTTTCATCGTTTCTGCATCTTGCTTTAGATTGCAGGCGCGATGCTGCGAGTTGTGTTGCGTGTCATCGTGTACCGTGCTTGGATTGAGCCTCACATCCCTGATCCTGCTGGTATAATGACAAACAACCGGTGCCAGTGCGTTCTGAAAAAGGCATGCATGAACAACCTCATTCCTCCTTCTTTCTTCAGACTATTTAAAGCGCATCTTTCAAATGCCATCCATCTCATTGCCACTTCTTGCAATCCACCCTTCTCCCCTCCATACTACAATGAACGACATTACCCATACAGATGCTATCCTGTTTCCTGCCGATGGCCGCACTCCCCATCTGGTTGCGCTCATGTCCAGCACGGTCACATCCACCGACCCTGCAACTGGAGCCACGGTTTCCCGTCGTGTGCCCCATCCACAGGTTCATATGAACTACATCGCAACAAACACCCCCCAGCAGGTATGGGGTAGTAGGGTACGTTCCCATAAAGTGCAAGCCACCCAAAATCACATACGCCGCTACAGGTTATCACCAATATCTCTTACGCACGGTTGGTTTCACTGTCATCGTCATACTTCGAATTTACGAGCCCGATCTTTTTTCTTGTCGGTGGACAGAAACTTCCAGTATCCATATGTCGTTTTCTTTCCGGTTGTGTCGCAAAATGGGGGCCAATTCCCAACGAATTTAACTATTCGAGACATCCAAGGAAGAAATTTTAGGGATTCCAGCGAGTAAACCATTTCTTCCTTTGTCTAGCCACTTACGAGCCCAAAGATTCCTGGAAGGGAGATATCGTCGTGGCTAAGTATTACGACCACCCCTTCGGTACGATTATGGACACTGCAATGTCCGATTATCCAATGATCATTAAGTCGTTTTTCTTCGTTACTCGACAATGACACTGATACTGTCCTCCTACAACAGAGAATTGGTTCTTACTCCATGGTCCCAATGATCATGTATGTATTTTCGTAACCTCGTGTAACCTCAGCTCTGATTTCTTTGTATTCTACCAGCCTTGAACAACTTTTCCAATGGAAGAAACTCAATGATAATCGCTAGTGCAGGAATATTACGTCATATAAAATACATATTCACAATTCACGGTGCACATTTTTCGAGTCTTTAGTTTCAAGTTTTGCGGCCGCTACAGCACGAGCCTCTATTCTTTTCTTTTTTGCTTCCGGGTCACAGTCTTCCGGAATTGGGCTGGCAGGATCGATGGGCCTGAATCGGAGGCAATGCGTTACTGGAAAATAAAGAGCTGATGAGAGGGTGAAAGAGTTCTTACGGGTGATTAACTCTCCCGACTTTTGGATAATTCTTATGGTTGGCAAAGAAATCCTTCCAGTGGTTGAGGCTCTACAATCACATCAAATGTGATATAAACAGTCGAGAGTGAATGTAGCACGTGAGCATTCACGAACCCGTAGTTCATCTTCATCTAATCCGCGAAGGTCATGAGTCTTGTGTTCCTTGAAGCACCCTGTAGCAAAGGCTCGAGCAGCATCTTTACCAGCCCTATGTTGTAATTGGGCGCGAACACGAGGATCGATGGTGGATATTATTCAGTCTACACGTGAAAATAATAGGAATATACGCACATGAACGCGTAAGATCCTCCTGGGCCATATGTGGCCCGATTTGAAGATACATCGTACACATCGTGATCTATCTGCAGCATAATTGCCACGCATCAGAATGTGACGTCCCACATAGAAGATGAATTTACACACTGCCACGTAGACGCCAAAGTGCTCTCTAGTGCCATCGAATTTCGCTAACTGACCCTCTGAGAACAGGGTCTGCGATGTCTTATACGTCAATAATTCGCATTAGAACAGGTGCTCAACAATATTAAGTGATCGGCGGAACGACTCACGGGCCAAAAAGTCGAGAGATATCTGTATTTGCCCTGATAATCCCACAGATAATCTCCAGTTATGAAGTGCCCTGCAAGCATGATACCTGCGCACACGAAAATCAAAAATTTGATCAAGCCCCACAGACCAATCTCCTCTTCCAACTCTTCTTTCTCTGGTGGGCCAACCTTTTCTCCTCGAGCCATCTTCTCCAAGCGCTCTTTGTTACGCTGTTTTCTGGCTTGCAGTTCCGCTTCCTCCCTCCTTCGGTATTCTGTGTATCTAAATATATTGAGTTAGCGTTAAGCTTAGCGTGTTTCTGTTCTCTAACATACGCAAGGAAGGGTTTATTAGCTGACTTTGCAGACACTTGCCTTCCTGACGCATCTATGGCTTTGGGATAAAGATCAGTGAATGGGAAGTGTCCCGCTGGTGATTGTGGCGGGGTATTAGCTGCCTATAATATCATACCAGTGACTTCCGCTGGTGGAGTTGGAACTGGTTGTCCTCTCTCGGCTCCAGGCATGAAATCTGCAAGCCAACTCATCTTCGCTATGTAAATTTATAAAGAGGATTGGGAGGTGATTGTTAATCGTCAAATTTAAGGTGGATGTAAGTGGGAAGCTTCAGTATGTTCAGGTTCGGCTGTGGCGATTCTAAGCACCTTCCTGTGAGCCATCAGTCACGTGCCTACGAAAGTGAGATCAATTTTCGGAAAATTTTATTATAAAACTACAAAATTCAGTAACAAACAGAAGAAGTAATGAATATGAAAATATAGTATGTGTTATATATTCTAATAATGTTTATAGGGTAACGAGCGCGTGCCGGTACATCCGAAGCTGAACTCAGCAAGTGCAGGTTTACAGCACTTTTCATTATTTAAGATACGCATCAAATTTCTCTGTTTGAGTGGCCAAACGAGGTTTGCTGTAGCTTGCTCAAATCAAGATTTATGGATTTGAAACTTCATAAATTTATCTAATAGTGTATTATCTAGTGCTTTTTACTAGTAGAACCAGAAGAATATGTTTGGATTTTTGCATGGATCTGGTGAAACAGATGGTCCTATGGTTTAAGAGGAGGGAGTTGGCCAAAGGACTGCTTTGAGAAGACATCCTTGAATTTCTGATAAGGCTTTGGAACAAGATCTTGAAAGGATTTGATGGGTGTGAGCTCAGATGCCTTTTGAGCAAGCTATTGTGAGACAGTTGTAGTGATTGGCACGGGTATTGGAAACCCGCGCAGGTAGCAGGTAGGGGTAGCGCGGGTACGGATCAGGGTCAGGATTGGCCAACCCGCCCAACCCGTACCCGCAAGGCGGGTTGAGGTGGGTTTCCCGCCTTTTGTCGTTATAAAAGGAGGAACTTACTTTATTTGGCTGTATAATATTCCCTACCTGTAATTTTTTTTCATTTAAAGCCTGCTACGACTGGATGGAGACGGTTCACTGACGCGAAGCCGACCCAGAGCTAAAGAGGTCAATTCTTCAAGTTTAAATGGTGAATGAGAAGCAGATATCCTCACACTAAAACTGGCCACTACAGGCTCCATAAGCAGAAGGTCTGCGCTAAATCAATACCAACTTAGACCCACAGCGACCATGGTGACATACAAATTGGGTGGGTAATTGATATTATGATGAGTTGCTTAAGGCTCGAAACTTCATCTTCAACCCTAGCACGATATTGATTGTCTCCTGTCCGTTTACATAGGTTTCGTGCCTCTTGGGTCAGTAATATCCCCACTTCACCGACCACAGTTCCCCGGTGCTTGTTTCTCTTCTTCAGCATTCTCTATCTTGGAATCCTCTATTGGGGTGTGTGAGAGCGTGAGGCCATCGAGTGATGCCCGCAGACCTAGGGCGGACATCAATGACAACAAGCACAGAGTCCACAGTCAAAGCCCACTCTAGCAAGCTTATAATGAGTCATGGAGCACTCTATCCAGCCCCGGCTCATAGTGACAGTGACTGTAGTTATTCTCATCATTTCCCGACTTTCGGCGGTGGCGTGTGCTCGGCACTGCTCTGGAAAAGGAGAACTTGGAGGTGCCGAGGACTTAGCAAAAAAAAAATCAATGATAACTCGTGCAAACCTCGGGTTTCTACCAGCGCTGCCCACATGACCAACACGTAGGTCCTAGAAACTCTGGCCATCCACAACATTAGGCATTCGCAGCGGCGGTATATGCGTTGTCAAACTCACATCAGATGCAGCCATTGAATCCAGTGCCACTGTAGCCGTGGATTCTGCTCTACCCAACCAGCCAAAACAGGGCCTAAACCAGTCAATCCTACGGCAGACAGAGCAAATATAGACATGGGCAATCCCCGCCTGCACCACAACACATGTTAGACTTGATAAACATATATATTTTCAAGTGAATGAACCAACTCGGCAGGTGCCCAGATGTCTGCGACTACACCACCAACCTTAAAAGCGAGTGCGAAGCTAATTAATTCGACAGAAAGCCGGAAACAAGGACAAGATACATACCATAGTAGCGCCAGTCGAGCCAGCTGCACCGGAGATGAAACAAGCAATAATTACAGTTAAGATATTTTTGGCTCTAATAATTGGAATGTTGATTTCGGTGAAAATGACCCTTGGAATCCTATGAATGCCTCGCGTGCTCGCAAGTGGACCATTACCTTTGTGGCATGCAGCTTTACTGGATTGAGTGGTTGGTTTATGTAAAGATGTCATGGCAAGTCTCTGGGTTAGGCCCTGGGTAGGTCACAGGGCTGGGTGTTTCCTACTGTTGGCCTCCCAGCAGATGCTGGAATCAGTAGTGATTGGCATGGGTAACCCCCAGGTACAGTGACTCACAAAACTGAGTCAATGTTTGGTGCTTTTGGACTATTCATTGAATAGCTTTGAATGTAAAACATATATGAAAAAAGTGTTGGTGCATCAAAGAAAGAATCTGATCAGGGCAACCATTAAAAATTATGTAATTCCAATCAGGGGTGATGAAGATATGGGCAATTCAAATCAAGGGCCCATTGACTCAGTTTTGTGAGAGGGTATCAGAGAAACCTCAGGAATTCCACTTTCCTCCAGGCTGGGCAGCAGGTGGTCCTCCAAAATGGACACAAACTGTGTTGAGGATAACGAGCGACACCCAGTTCCGTTTATTCCTTTTTGCATGTCTTAGTCATGACACGTATGCGAGCGTCTCAGCTTCTTGACCAGAGCTGAGACATGAGTAATCTTTAGATGCGTATTATCATATTCTGACAACCTGTACCTAGTCCATCTTGATATAGGTACATTATATATATTAGCTTCTTGACCAGAGCTGAGACTCCATCTTGATATAGTTGTGATATTAATCTAACAGGTTATGGTCCCCCGCCAACTTTGATATCAATAATGTCAAACCTTACAATGTTATCATCATCTGACTCTGCATCCGTATCGGTACCAAAGCTCCGCGATGATGGAAGCAACTGGACCGATTACGAGCCTCGCATTCGGAGAGCCATGGGTGCAAAAGGTCTTTGGATACATGTTGAAGGAAAGGCCACTGCGCCAAAACCATATGCGGTAGTCAACGGCATTCATGTATTATCAGATGCGAAGACACCAGCTTCGGATGATTAAATAGAAGCCCGCGAGATGCGTATCATCGAATATGACAAACGTGAAAGCTTGGCTCAACATGTGATTCTGTCTACGACCTCCTTACGCATTGGATCTGTAATCAAGAACCTAACAACTGCGAAGGAGATGTGGGAGAAGGTTAAAAATGATACTACTACCAAGAGCACGTTATACCTCATTGACGCCGAAGATCAGCTCACTAACATGCGACTCGCTGAGTCAAATGACCCGCGAAATCATCTCAATGACTTGAAGCAACACTTCGAACTTATGATGAAACGCCATGACAACATCATCCTAATGGGATCCACATTCACTGATATACGCCTTTCTCGTATCATTATGTCGTCTTTACCTCCTTCTTATCGGTCATCTATTCAAACCATTACCGCTGCAGAACGACTAGGCATGACTCAAGGTACAGCTACAAAAGCGCAAATGTCACCAACCGACCTCATATCTTTCTTCACTGAGGAAGCCCAGCACCGTGCCATCGATCACGAGCGCTCAAAAGCAGCTGAATCAGCGCTTATGGCTCATACCAAACGAGAAAAGAAATCAGTGCCGAAAACGAAGTCAGTTCCCAAGTCAAATCCTGACCACCATTGTGATAATTGCAACCGGCAAGGTCATCTTAAAGCCGACTGCTGGTCCAAAGGTGGTGGTAAAGAAGGACAAGGCCCGAGACAAAAGAAGTCAAAAAGGGTGGACAAAACTCAAGATGTGGCAGCTGCTGTGGATACAAAGGAAAGCAATGACGACTTATTCGCTTTTACCTGCACATCCGATCTATCAGCTGTTGCAGACACCTTACAACTACCGCGAACGAGACTTGGAGCATGTATTGACAGTGGTGCAAGCAGTCACTACTGCCCTGACCAGACAAAGTTCTTAAACTACCGGCCTATCACCGGTAGAAACATCGTTGCTGCCAATGGCCATACACTTAAAGCTTTAGGAGTAGGTGATGTGCGCATAGAGCTTCCTAATGGAACGAAGAAAACACAAGCACTTCTCAAGGATGCTGTTCATGCACCTGAGATGGCCTTTACACTGATTTCTATCGCTAAGTTAGATCAAGCTCAATGCACAGTAACTTTCCAAAATGGAATATGCACGATAAAAAACCCATCTGGAAACATCATGGCAACAATCCCCAAATCTGATGGACTCTA
>QLPI01024428.1:0-16423 GCA_003314275.1 Chroogomphus rutilus
CCTGCTATGTTTTCTGTTTTCTTTGGGGCCCCGGGAAGACTTGCTCACACCCTAAAATAAACGACAAGCCTATCAGAAGTGGACAAGATGGTCAGTGGCTGAAAGATGTTAGGGAACAGTCAACAGACCTGAGCAGGGACAGAGCTGGTAACAGATGGCAGTCATAAGCAGAATAAAGTTGTCAGTCGCGCTCAACTACGATGATCAAGGACCACTTACAGAATAAGAAAAGTTAATAGAAGAATAAGCTCCTCTGCAACACATGGTTCAAACTCTTCTATGATACATAATTTTCAAGCAACTATGAAGGCCGAAGCTTTCCTCCGTTGTGTGCTTCGACAAGGAAGGTTAACTTCGGCCTTCCTAATTGTTTAAAAATTAAGAGATCTGACAGAGTCAAAGGTAATCCAAGTCAGCTTTCTTTAATGGCATGCGGGAAAAGAACAGGCAATAACTAACCAGGAAGAAACCTTCGTAAGCACTTTCGTTCAACCTAATAATTTCACCTTTGAAAATGTCTGTTCTGTTCTATATATCTAGACTATTTCTCCGGTTGAAAGTGCCTTGGTTCAAACTCATCTGCAACACATGGTTCAAACTCTTCTGTCATACATAGTTTTCAAGCAACTATGAAGGCCGAAGCTCTCCTCCATTGTGTGCTTCGACGAGGAAGGTTAGCTTCGGCCTTCCTAATTGTTTAAAAATTAAGAGATCTGACAGAGTCAAAGATAATCCAAGTCAGCTTTCTTTGATGGCATGTGGGAAAAGAAAAAAGCCAAGAGTGAGAATATACCTCATGACAGAGTGATCTTCTGTAATTAAGTTATATTCTCACCCTTGGCTTTTTTTATTTTACTTACCATCAGCTAAGAAGGGGGGTGACGAAGGAAAGTGAAAAAGGGGCTAAGCGGAGACACTTTTGAGAAGAAGGAAGTAGTGAGTAAGTTGAGCGAGTGTTGAAGGAACATGAACTCGCGATGACAAAAGTAAACAACGAGCAGAGGGCGCTAAAAGGTAGTGGATGACGGTGAATATCTTCTCAATGAGCGATTAACCTTACTCACCACCAGCTCAGACGAGCAAAGGGGGAAAGCGAGTTGAACGCAGCGAGACGAGACACGGTGGGCCGGTAGGTGTGAGAGCTCAAGTCAAGCACAGTGGACGCCTTATATACGGAACGGTGGAGTTCAAATAGGCACATTTGGCGCGCATATTAAAAATAACCTCATGAGCGGCATCAGCGGAGCTTACAAGCACACGTCGTTCTCCTTACAGGAGGGTACGGAGATAAGCGGCCCATTCCCATTCTGGCACACAAGGTTTGGCTTGCATGTCGCTTCCTTCAGTTGCATCCCCAACAAGCCCGCGAATCTGATCCTGGACTCGGAACGCCCAGCAAGGGTCGAAAGAGCTTGGATTGCGCATCACTGTTCTAACTCAATGGTGTATCGTACCAGAATAGTCTGATCCCGTGTCAGGTTGGCGCTGATGGCTCCAAACAATTGATATTGAAACTCCGAATAATATAATTTACCCACTTCCATATCTTAGATGCATCCGCCAATTTGGGACTGCCTCCACCTTGCCCCCGCGCCCTCCTCCAAATCCCAACCTCGCCACCGCGCAACCTGCTCGAACGATCCTTATTGAATGGGACGACGTTCCGAGGTCAAATCTTCCCACGGGTTCGTGGAGTTCGAAAGAAGACAAGTATGGATTTGTGGCGTCTGCTATGAAGGGGATTTTGTGATACCCTGTTGTCCGACAATCCCGACCAATTGTTTTAGCACATTCACGGTTTGTATTTCATTCACTTGACTTCTTGGTGGCGATCACGGGCATCAGACAACCTTCCCCTGGTGACCCCGTGTCCCCCAGGTAGGTATGTGCTGATGCGCTGTAAGACATCGCATTTACATGGTTCTTTCCAAACCCCAAAAGAACTACCCGAGGTCAAAAGAAGCGCACAAAGGCGAAAGGCACTATCCGAGGCCAAAAGAACTAGCCGAGGTCCTCTAATTATTATTATCACTTATTCAGTTTCGGGGGTTCACGGGTCCAATCTTTTATTCCCATGTCGATGACGACAATGTTCCGATAATTATTGCATCATTTGTGTTCCATTTTGTCTATTGGCTTGCGTCGACATTTCTTTGTTATCGTTGGGTCCTCCCCTAGGCAATACACTTCCAGCAGCAACACCAATAAACAAATATGAACGACCACAACAAGTCCCGGCCCCCGGCCCTAGCACTTGCACGTGATAGGTATACACTAAGCATTTGAAAAACTAGATCAAATTTTGTATAGTCTAGAGGTGAGCTATTAATAAAAAGACTATATCACTCGTTCACGATTGGCGCGTTTCTCTATTCACTTGGTGTGAATAATATGTACTCATCTGTATCTCCAGACATGAAACCGAAGAATTTAACCGACCCCCTTTCCCCAAGGCCACTCACGAGGCTGTGAATTACTAGATCCTCCACACGCCACCGTTTCATATTTTGACAGCGCCCATCTCTTGCAAGCCTGGCGCCTGGACATTTAATGACCATATGGGTTCTAAGGCCACGCTTCTCGAACTCTCAACATTTACCAGGCGGCCCCCCATACCCTTATTCAGACTTGCGTGTTCCATGCCATACCATAAATCGCGCCCAAACTTTAGCGCATGATATCGGCGGAATTATGCTGAGTGTTCATCCGGGAAACTGTCCTCATCGGTATACGTATTTGCAGTGCAATGTTGTCTGGATACTTTTCAGAGGGTTTGACGATAAGTTCAGGAGTGGCTCTGGAAAAGGGGCTTCGGACGAACGGGAAGCAGGTTCTAACAAGGGCGAAGAAGGGCTGCATGACCCACCGGTAGAGCCTATGGGGTCTGATGCTTGACTGTTGGACCTGGACAACTTTACAGCACTGAAGAGCATACTTCAGTCCTGTAGAGCTGTCCGTGTTAATTCTCTAGCTCATCTGATCTTATTGAAGTCAAGTGCAGGAAACGGCGCCATTTAGGGATGACGAACGCTACCGTGCTTCTGGGGAGGCTCATATCATCTTACTTCCGCGACATCTTCGGAAAGTCAGGGAAGGAATCTTTGGATGTGGATGCTAGTCGACGCGCGTTTGAGGATGGCTACTCGTATCAACTGCGATCCAGGTATCGCAAAGCGTATGGACATGGGCGACATTGTATATGGGTGAGTACGGTGTCGCGTCTTTTCGCCGCATTGACACTGTATGGACCTCAGATTCATAAATGTCGTCAAAGAAATTATGTGTCGTCCCATCCGAGCTTTGACTGACTCCCGTCGGTTTTCAACCGGCAAGCACTAAGAAAATGTGGGTGCACACATAGCGAACACAAACACGTCACATACATATGTTACGTTTTAATTCTCGTGATGTGTGCACCCACGTTTCTTTCTCGTTCCATACAGTCTTTCCAGTTGTGGTGGTGCAGGTGGGCAACATGCTTGCGAGATTGTGAGATTGTTAGGGATCAAGACCGTATTAATTCTCTCACATAGCAATAATATTGTTAGCATATGGTCTAGTATTAGCTGATAGGTGCGTCTAATTGTATTGGAATAACCCTCAAACGTAATCTTAGCGTGGTATTCCAGAGCTTACAAACTTCAAGAGCCATCCTCTACCCAATCCATCGCATCCACGAAACAGGAGCTGCATTTCCCCACTAAATGTGCTCACCAACAATGTCGCGGCTGAACTGAAGCGGCAGGGTTTCAGGGACGTGCGCATTCACACGGAACGTATGCTCAACATGCGTTTCGAGAGCATGGACACGGCGGTTATGGTATTATGATACGAGGAAGACGAGGTTGACACCGAATATTTCGAACCAGCATTCAAGTGAGAATACAGAAAGGGTTTGGGTTTTTATTGGAGACGAAGATGGTCGTATACGATGTTAAAGTGCGCGTGATGCCTTACTCTCTCTAGATGATATTCATTAGGAATCAATCTCATGTTCGTGGTATCGGCAAGACATTTGACACTCTCGGCCCATCGGTGTTCAACGAGCTTGCTTCATTATCACCACCGCCACGTCCAGCATCGGACTTTAAGATAGACTCATGATACAGCGTGTACTTTGCAATGTTGGAGGCGTGAGTGATACGCCAGCGTATCTTCTCGAGAAGCTAGATCTAGGAGACCGTGTAGCAGGGCTGGCAATGATCGTAGACGGCACGCAGACGACCGTAGTCGTCCCCGGCACGGAAGCCATTGTTTTAGTAGACATTTAGTTATTAATGTCGAGAATTGAAAGGCATAGCTGCATGAGTGGTCATGTTACTCTCAAGAGTAAGTATGATGGTTTCACAGATTGTAAATGAGGACGAATAGGTTTTATTATCTTTCCTCTACAGCAATGTACGAACTTTGCATCTGGTCACTTCATGGATCTTCGTACCCCTGTACTAGTCTGCGTGGCCTTTTGGGCACTATATGACAATTGTAGTTAATCTTCTAGTCAGCTCTGCCTAGTTCCCTTTTTATTTACTTTATAATATATAAGAGCGATCCAGGCATATACCTGTAACCCACTTGAGTTGAATGAAATTAAGAAGATTTGGAAGATTATCAGAGTCAGATCTGAACTGAGGGAGAAGGTCCATTCGGGTAAGGGAGTACTTGAGGGGATCTCGGACTTGAGTCATACAGGAGAGAAATTACCGGATTGAAGGATATAATTGATAGTTCTTGGGTTTAATTTAGGCGCTAGTATAAAATGGGTTCAAAGAGAGGGCGACGAAGTAATCTAGAGAAAATACAGTGTATATGTTTAGTATATAAACTCCATACTAATTCCCAACAAAAATCGAGAACGTGGTTTGTATTATTGTTGTTGTTGTGTGTCTTTTTTGGAAGCTCCGTTGGTAGAGGGAGGACAGATGCCCATGATGTTTGTTTCATTTTGACATATTAGTGAAACGATAACTTGGGAATACAGTGCTCATTTCACCGATGTTGCATGGTAACCGCATCCCAGAAAATAAGACTGGTCTCTTTTAGAAAAAGAGACCAGTCTTATTGTCTGGGATGAGGTTACCATGCAACATCGATAGGCGTGTTCAGCTGGAATAGCTCGAGTCAGCGTGACATGACAGGTCGCGCGTGAAAATGGAAGAGGTTTTCAAGTTTTTGTCAGATAAAAGGTGGCACTGCCAGACCCTTCGATTGATGCAGTGGTCGCATGTCTGCTTTTCAGACAAAGCGGATGGTTCTACCGATTTGTCCACCTGGTGATACAGGTCGGGTTGTAGCCACATCAGTTCCCACCTACTTGACTTGATGGGTCCAAGACCCACCTCCGACCTGTCTTCCCTCGCCTCCTGCATTGATTCAAAGCTTGGACCCGTCGGTTTGTCCGATGCTACATTATCAGAAGCCCGCAGGCGAAAATTAGATGCCATAAACCGGCTGCAGAGTCTGGGGTACGTGCATTCACTTCAGAATGCAAAAATGTCTTTCAAACCGTTTGTTCAGGGCAGAGCGCGATATAGAGATTCCCCCAGATTGTTGTTATAGGATCGCAGAGTGCTGGCAAATCGACTCTATGTGAGCCTAATGTATTATTTAGTGTAGTTTTAGCATTGATTTTCCTTTATTTCTTTTGTAGTGATAATTTTTAGGGGTTGAACAGGTAAAGCTTGGGGCAACGATGGGGGCCACAACTACCAGGTACAGTTCTTGCGCAGTTAGGCAAACTCGTCTAGTATAAGCACGTACCTCTGAGTAAGGCCACAGCCCAACAATTGCATGACAATTGAAGAACACTCCTCGGCGTTGACGTTGATGTCTCTTAATGTCACTGAGTCAACGATTCAGGTGAATTTGGTGTAGCAACTCATGGGGAAGGCCCCCCAAATATGGGTGACCTACTGCAGTGGTAGTAGTAGTAGTAGACAAAATGCCCACATTTTCTAAGATGCGAAGGAATCCTGAAGCACAGTTTCCGGTGCGTCAAGAAAAACACTCCCGTGTGAAAGAATCTTGTGGCTGACAAGTCAGCATAGCATGAGTGAGACAAATTTCATGTTCAAAGCCCATCAAATATCTGCAAGGCTTTGTACTACTGCATATGGTTTTCAGCTCTTCTCTTCACTCTGAAACCTCAGATGGTTCTGCCAGGAGCTTTTGATGGTGTTGGTGGGCCTCAGGGTCTGTGATTTTGAGGCCATTTGATAATTCATCCTGCAGGGTCCATTTCTGCACATGTGACATATGCTCTAGGATTCTAGCTATCTTATATACCAGTAATCCAGCAGATCAATGTGGAACTTCCTTTGAAAGTGGACAGGTGGTCTCAGAAGTTCGACATACATTGAAGAAAAAATGTATGGAGCTTAGCTTGTGTTGGGGAACAGGGAATTCTCCCTTAGGATTTTAGATGACCACTGAACCAGATCAGCATACAAGGATCCAAACCTCTCTTATTCAGAAAATCACCCATCAAATCAGTCTTGAATTGACTACCAAAAAAATATAATAACTTTTGGCTGGCCATTTAAGAGTGAATTACTTATGGTAATTAACTCTTAAATAACAAACCTTCAAGTCTAAGGAAAAACCCTCAAAAACATATATTTTTCACCTATCTCTATTGGACCCACAAGGGACCACTAGGTGCCAATTACCTAATACACAGAAATGGCACCAAATTCCTGGGCTTATACAATGGCTATTACATAAAGGTCAGCCCAGAAGCATGGCTTATATAATATTAATATTTTGGGACATGGGAACATTTCTTTTCTTTTGTCATTAGGAACTATGAGGGTGATACTATGACTTCCAGAGGATTCCAGGACCTTCCATCTGTCAGGCACTGGTAATGCCAACAATGCATAGGCTGAGAGCTATTGCAGTAGTGCCGACTTCACAATGCTGGCAGAAGGCGGTCAAGTCCTGCAGGCCAGAGTGGCTTGGCTTCAATGTACTCATGTGTTGCACCCTACTTTCTGTGCATGCCACTGATTTAGGACAGAAGCAATACCCAGGAGAGTGCCAAGAGTGTTGGCCTGAGTAAAGGACTTTAGACAGAGGAAGGGAGGGAAGGAAGGTGTAAACCTAGTTGATATTCAGAGTAAAGAACTATCTACATACATTTGCTACTTATATAGGTTAAGAAGTGAGATGTGGAACAGGGTGGCATAAGGAATGGAGAACAATAAGGTATGAAGAATCATGTGGAGGTATTGCCCACAATGATAAGAATAGAATAAGGAATGTAAATAAGAATAGAATAATGAGATATGGCTGAGAATAGAATAATGGGAGTGTGGGTGAGAATAGAACAATGGAAAATTGGCCGAACATAATACAATAGGGCTATGACCGAATAATAAATGAATAGCAATTGTCCCAAAGGGAAATGGGTAAGGAAAAGGATGGGGGATGAAAGAATAATAAAGAATAGAGGGATGGGGTAGGGAGAGTGAACCAAATGATGTGCCAAATGTACCGAGCTGAGACCACATACTAGTGTGTGTGAGAGAGAGAGAGAGAGAGAGAGAGAGAGAGAGAGAGATTCAATTATAGTGCTCGAAGCACAAGAGCTTATGGTGCACTCTAACTACAAAACAAAAGTACTGCGTGAGAGATAGTTATCTACTAGGAACTGTGGCAGATAGAATATGTGATTTGAGGAGATATGACAACTGGGTTTTGTGAGTGTAGGGGAAAACAAGACCCCATTCATTTCTGTGGTGTGCCAGCAAGTTGGCAGAACATCACAGATGGCTCATGTCCAGTCCAAAATGGGTGGGCCAGGATTGGCAGTACAAAGGGTATTTTGGTCAATGTGTTTTGTAGAAACATCACACTTCAGAGATTAGGGCATCAAGCAGTGATCAGGTGCAGCTAATTTAGAGTGTGTGGTTGGCTAGATTAGGCCTCAAAAAGGGGACCTTTCTCAGCAAGTTTGCGTGCATGGTGGTCCAGGGCTCCTTTGCACATTGGACATTCCTGGCTTGTTGCTGCATGAGCTCCTGTGCAGATGGCACATCTCAGTGTGATGTGTTGACACAGTATGGGTTTGTTGTATTTTTCTTCATTGGGGCAAAGGCAATCTTGTGTTATATGTTTGTCTGAGCATTTGTTATGGCCCATACCTCCAATAAAACTAACATTAATCCCCACAACCACCCGTACCATTTCCGGGACCTTTCCGACTGTTAAAGCCTGAAACATTTGCTTTTCATGAATCTATTGTATCAACCTAAAGTTCTGCAATCCCAAACCTCCACGATTCCAAGACCTAGGTTCCGCTCTTTTGATAAATGACACACAGGATCATTGCATACCTCACTCCCTTGTTCTTTGTTCTCTATTACCCCCTTGTACTCTTTCCTCCCCTTGTCTTTACTTGGAAAAAATTAGTACAAGGATTAGTTACATGTATATAAACCACCAGTCGACTGGACTATTTGCCAGTACAAATATCGACTTAATTCTGCATCGTAGTTTCCGATTCAGTTCTGGTAAACTTTCTGACTTTCTGAAATTAGGGACAGATGATCGAGGAGGGCATAACACATAAGTTGAAGCCAAGTCCCTGTGACCTTGAACAACTTGAATGACTAGTCATACAACCTAATACCACAAACAGTCCTAGGCCCCCAGTGCTTCCCGTCTTTCTGCCCTTTCCGCTTCCATCCGTGAACCACAACCTCTAGTCCCCTTGCCTCCGGAATACTGATCCCCCCCTCAGAAACCATTCGGTAGCCTCTGGAAACCCTTCTGGAAGTATCTAGCTAAGCATCTGACATGCAGATTTAACATGGAGCAGTATCTATGGCTATTTGTCAACCATCGGCAGGATGACTGGGTGGAATGGTTGCCATTGGCAGAGTTTAGCTATAATGACAAGATCCAAGTGTCAACAGGGTACTTGTCAGGATTCGGTAATGCCGAAATATCGGTTAAGTCCTGCAAACTGTTCCGGAGTGGCTAGGCTTCAACGTGCTCGTGCATTACGCCCTGCTGTTCTGTGCGTGCCACTAATTTGGGTAGTGGAAGGAGCCTCGTGAGGATGCCGAGGGTGTCAGCTCGAGCAAAGGACTTTAGAAATAGGAAACGGACAAGGGTATGCGAACCAATTGATATTCTGAGTGAGGAACTATCTACATACATTCCGCTACTTATATAGTTAAGAAGCAAGATGTGGAACAGGGTGGCATAAGGAATGGAAACAATAAGGTATGAGGAAACCACATGGAGGCATTGTCCACAGTGATCAGAAATAGAATAAGGAATGTAAGCGGGATTAGAATAATAGAGTATGGCTGAGAATAAGATAATGAAGTAGTGGGCGAAAATAGAACAATAGAGGACGACCTAAGATAAAACAATGGCAGTGGCCAGGACAATGAGTGGTTGTCATGTTGTTCGGGGGAAACGGGTCAAGGAGTGGATAGGGGGTGAAGGAACAATGGAGGGGATAGGACAAGAGGAGTGGTCCAGACGATGTATCGAATATACCGAGCCGAGGCCGCGTGGCAAGGGCCAATTGGTTGGTATTCCCGAGTGAGTCGGTACTCGGTGTTGTGGACTTGACAGTATCCCCCCTCTAGCGGCTGAACCCATGAAGCCGGTAAGCGGAGTTAAAAATAGAGTTCCGGGTGTCAGCGTGATGTCACAGTTTTGTTTGGGGAAATTCCCAGGCTTTTCATTAACTTTGTCCTTTACTCCCATCAAAGGATCAGGGCAAGGAATGGGTGCCATAACCGATGACGAAAAGGAGCGATTTGAGAAGAATTGGCTTGAACGACAGCGTCAACGGGAGCAAGAAGTGGCGGATGGGGCTGCCGCAGCTCAACTGAAGGCAGATGAGGAGGCTGCCGAAAAGGCAAAAGTGGAGGCGGAGCAGGCAGAAAATGATGAGATTATGAGTGAATTGCAGTAGGTTTGAAGAATTTATAGGCAATCTATTTGTTTTATCTCCTCAGTGTAGTCAATAACTAAGTGTATATTCGGAAAATATACCTATTTGTTTTATCTTACAAAAAGAATAAAGAGAAATTAGCCTTAAAGGCTTGTACAATATATTATACAACTCACCTCCTCAGTGTAGTCAATAACTGAGGAGGGAGGCTTGCGCGGGTCGTGTTTCACCCGCATATACCCTGCAACTAGCCTTTGACCCTATCGAAGGTTTGAGCCAGGCTGCCGGTTCCAAATCCAGGGAGCTGGCCATGCGCATCGCGTCGTGCATGGGTAAGTGTCCGTAAGTAGTATACATAGTAGTACCTTGCATCTCCCCCTTTCGTACAACCACCATTCGCACCACCACCGCGCGTTGCCCCCCCACAGGCCACACCACCATTTGTTGCACCACTCCCTGTCGTACCACCACCCACTGCACCACCGCCCGTCACCTAGCCCCATCCCGTACCACCCGCCGCAGCACCACCCCCTCCACCACTAGGAGGAGCCCCCGCTATGGGGCCAAACAACGTGCCCGACCTCACCCAGGCCATCGCTATGTTAGCAAGTAATCTAGCCTCCCCTAGAAGATCAGCCCCCCGTGCCACCAAGGTTCGGGACCCGGATCCTTTCGACGGATCCGATTCGAGGAAACTGCAAGCCTTTTTAGTGCAGTGTATGCTGAACTTCCGTGACCGCCCTGACGCTTTCGACTCCGACAGCGCCAAGGTAACCTATGTATTATCGTACCTGACCGGTACCGCCCTGGACTGGTTCGAACCAGCCCTCACCGCCCTCGACGAGCCAGACTGGCTCTATGACTATGACGAGTTCGTCTCTGAACTCAAGACCAACTTTGGACCCCACGACCCGGAAGGAGAGGCCAAAGTGGACCTCGAAAACCTCCGCATGTGCGACAACCAGCGCATCACGATTTATGTAGTCGAATTCAACCGACTAGCCACCCGCGTCCACTGGGGCGACGCCGTACTCTGTCGGCAATTCTACAACGGACTTCCCGGGAGGATCAAGGACGAGATCTCTAGAGTAGGAAAACCGCATTCCCTACTCCAACTCCGCCTCCTGTCCCAGTCCATCGACGCCCGTTATTGGAAACGTCGTTCAGAAGTCGCCAGAGAATCCGCCTCAAACCGGAACTTCGACCGCCCATACGATAGAGGAAGAACCTCCGTGAACATGTACTCGGCCCCTAACATGGGCAATAAGACGGCCAATGTAGGCCAACCCGCGACCCCGTCCAATGGCAGCAGGACTACCATGGACCTTTTGTCCAGATTAGGGAAAGACGGAAAACTTACGCCACAAGAATGCCAACGCCGATTCAAACTAAACCTCTGCCTTTTCTGCGGTAGATCGGGTCACACAGCCAAAGAATGCCCAAGATCCCCTACTACGGTCACCCAAGGACGCGCAGCCTCCGTAGCAGAAGAAGTCGAGGAGGAATCCGAAGCATCGGATGCCTCGGAATCCAATGATTAGGCACAGGCCCCCGGCTCCAGTGCCAGTCGTTCGCATTGAACAAGTCGACAGCGCCCACGGAGCAAAACAAACAATGCATCCACTCTCTTCAGTTCCCGAAACACCCGTGACCACCCGTCATAAGTTTCGACCCTGACCCTCTGAAAATCCGTCAGATTCTAGTTACCGGACACCACAAGCTCACCCACCGTGATCCAACGATCAATAGGGTATTGAGTACTACTTTGTTTAGCCTACGTCCGAACTGATTCTTGGTACCCGAGCCGCAGTGCTCAAATTCAACCCCCGAGAAATTTCCACTCAGGAAATCATGACCCTCAAAAACTGTACCGCCCCTTAGACAAGCGGTACCACTTGTAGATCTTCTTGCTTAGCCTAGACCTTTGTTGATAACATGTTAAATTCACTAAAAAACCTTGATACGGTTACTACCAAAACTCGCATTTTTGCAGGACACCCCCGAGTTTTTTCCAACACTGTCCTAGCAACAACACCATGACAGCCACGACCAGAACCACCACGAATCAAACCACGAACCAGCTAACGATATTTTCAAACAACTACGACAACCCTAGTCTTCGCCATAGAGCAGAGAATGATTAACATTGGGATCGGAAGGATCGTAATGGTGGAACAAGTCCACCCCCTTGCCCTTTCCTTCCTTACTCGGCCCCGACACCGGATCGACCGGTTTAACTGACCACCCTGCCTTGGGCGTCACATCCACCACGCTCGGACCCGATTCCGTCCGATCCCCCATCGCATGAGGAACCGGAGTAAGACCGCCGCACCGACAGTTCCACTTCGGACGGTCCCGATTGTCGGTGTGGATAGCGTTCCACATCTCAGAAGCATCGGACAGTCTCTTGACGTCCGCTCCCAGAGCCCGAAGATGGGCATCCATACCGATCAGAGCTTCCTGGATCAACCCCAGGACGGCCACGATTTCCACGCAGCCAACCTTCGAGGGAGGAGGAATCACCACATCCACCCTAGACCTCTTAGAAGAGGACGCCTCAGGAACGTCCTCCTCCTCCCGCCCACGCTTCTTCGTAACCACCCCTCGGACAACTGGCACTCCATCCACCTCACACCGTACCCGACTGGCCTGGCAGGGGACACAGGTTTTCGCCGATGTTGTCCACTTGCACCGTTTCCCTCGCTTACGACATAGGTCGCAGGGCTCCGTCCTCAGGCACGAGGAATACTCAGGAGCCACGGTCTGATACAAATCGGGACGATACTGAGTCAACGCCCGACAACTGGATTCAATGGGCCCAAGACCCACCTCCCTTCCGACCTCCCGCGCCTTACGAACTACTTGATTCTTGAGGGCCTTCTGTGCCACAGAGATACGAACCCCCTCCTCCTTGCGCTCCCGACGTCTCCGGTCTGCGTTCAACGCAGCGGAACTGGGTCCGACCACGGGCACCGAATGATGTTCACCCCCGGAACGCCCCCTGGACGGTGATGGGTCGGTCTCCCGACCTATGGACGAGCGGTGGTCCGACACAGAATCTTTGGAACCCCCAAAAATCGGCTCGTTCTTGTCCTCCTCCGAACTTTCATTTTCTTGCGCAAAAAGGGCACGCTCCAGTAGCAATGCCTCTTGCTCAACAGCACAGGCCTTTTCCTCCTCTTTCTTCTCCTCTATCTCCTTCAGCTGCTGCTCCTCTACCTCCTTCAGCCGCTGCTCCTCTACCTCCTTCAGCCGCTGCTCCTCGACCTCCTTCAGCCGCTGTTCCTCTGCCAACCTCAGAGCCTCGGCTTTCTGTTTTGCCTCAGCCTGCCGAGCGGCCTCCACCTGCTGGGACTGCTTCACCTCTAGAAGACGGACCTGTTCCTCGTACCGAGCTTTCAGGATACGCATCTCCTCCGACACATCCTCCGCGACATCCCGCGTGAGGTCCGACATGGGGGGGAAATCAAAGGGGGCAAAAGCAACAATAAAAAGAAAAAAAACCCTTATATACGGAGGATCAAGCGAGTGCTCAGAGAACGCCCATTACATGCAAACGCCTAAAAACATTCCCACGTCCCTTTCTGCCCTATTCACGGCAAGACAAGCTTAGGACCTCAAGGGCTCGATCCTAGTGGAGGGATACTGTTATAGCCCATGCTTCCAACAACCCACACTAACCCCCACAACCACCCACCTCTGTTCCCAGACCGTTCCGACCGAAAGGACGAAGGATTATTTTCTGTAGTTCCCATTCCCAACAAGTCCGACCGAGAAACCGCATTCATGCTCCCGTTCCCGTCACGACCGAAACACCATCTCCGAGTCCGTCTCCAACCGAAGACTCAATGCTTTGATAACTGACGCGCAGGACCATCGCGTACCTCACTCCCTTGTTTTCTCTTTTATATTGACCCCTTGTACTCCCTTCCCTCCTTGTTTTATAACCGGAAAAGATAGTACAAGGATAGTCACATGTATATAGTCTGCCAGTCGACTGGACTGTTCGCTAGTACGAATATCGACTTAGTCTACCACCTAGTTTCCGATTCATTTCCAGTAAACTCCCGTCTCCTCTCCGAAATTAGGGACAGACGATCGAGGAGGGTGCAACACATAAGTTGAAGCCAAGTCCCTTCGACCTCAAACACCTCAGTGACCAGATCGAACCATTCCGTGACCGACCCTAAGTTCCCGGCGTTTCCGCCCCCGTCCGTAGTCCGTCCGACTCCATCTTTGATCCTCGGCCCCGTTACGGACCTCCACGCTAACCCAGATAAGTCCTTTCGGAAGTACTAGCTAAGCACCTGACACGCGGACTTAACAATACAGTATAGTAGACCTCCTTAATACAGGATACCTCCTTGATACAAAATGATTTTCCAAGGTTAATTCTCATTCCAGTAATACAGTGTTTTGCACAAAGAGTCTACTATATATAAGCAACATTTAAGCCAACCCATACAAGGGAGGGAGAAGAATTGCATTCAGGAGGAATTTATTTTCATCTAAAATTTCTCAATTTTGATAACATACAATCTTAAATCAGTGATTGCTCAACTTTTCTGAGAGATTTTGTCATAGAGTGTTCAGGTTAGGGAAGCTATGCATCTCCTATTGCTAATTACAAAAACTCCGAGTGGGATTTGACCTAAATTGACCTTAATCTGACTACAAAGATATTGGGGCTACCAAAGCGTGACATGCAACACACTAGTAATACAAAGAAATGGATGACTAATTACAACGGGCCGCAAATTCTGCGCACGGAGAATTAGATGTCACACTTGTATCAAAGACCTATACCTGTGACATTTTGACCTGTTCCACAAAATAATTTACTCTGCCACAACAAATGCTTTTTCACCCCTATAATATAGAGCAAAAATGTTCTCAATACACTTCTTAGCTATAATATAATTTTTTGTAAATTTAATCTACAAAATTTTGAGCTAAAATTGAGCTTGACTGAAATCTGTATCAAGGAAGTCTACTATACTGTAGAGGATGGTAATTTTTTTTTGGAAATAATGATTTAGCTACACTATATAATATCAGCTGCCTTGTCCAACTCAGCTAAAATAGTATCTGGTATGTTGCCAGATCCTTGTGCAAAATGTTGGATATGACACTTGAGTCATGTGACCTTAGCAGAATATGTCCTCTACCTTATCTGTGGGAATGTCCTTCTATATATGGAACATTTCCTTATATAGGTGATTATGTCAGCGCAAAAATTTTGTGACCAAAATTTTTTTGACAGTGTCAGACTGCTTAAAACTGTGATTATGAATTTTGGGAAGATGTTTGAAAGTTTTGATATACTACATTTGCAATAGTGATTTTTTTCAAAAAGTAAAACCAAGAGTATGTACATATAGTTCTATGCCATTGATCTGTGGTCTCAGAATCATTTTTTTGTCAATGTTGCCAGATCCTTGTGCGAAATGGTGGATGTGACATTTGAGTCACGTGACCTTAGCGGAAACCGTTTGTCCGCTACCTTACCATTTTATATATTCCATTGACACACCAGATAGTAGCCTTATAAGTTACAGATCCCATTCCAGCTGTGCTGAACAACTGTGCTAGATCCCACTACAGAAAAGGACCGGTGCATGCAGGCTTTTAGGTATTAATTACCTAGACCAAACCTACACTGCAGTACTTGGCTAAAACTGGCTTACCTGCTACAATTCATCAATTGACTGGGTATTGGGCAATATTACCTTCAAGACCTCAGAACCAGCCTCCATGCCAGCCCCTCTGGCTACTACAGCTTGTAGCACCTTGCTCCCTAGCAACACTTTGCCACCACCTCCAAAGTTAGCAGCACCTCAAGTAACACTAGTCAATGCTGACACCTTTGTGTGTGCTTGCAGGCTAGAAGGCTCTCAGGTGTTTCAACTCGACCTTGCTGACCTCAACAAATTTGCTTGTGGGTCAATAATGGTCGGCACCTCAGAAATTCCGGACAATATCAAACAGCATGTCCCCAAACATTACCACAACTTTGCCGATGTGTTCAGCAAAGGATCATCCAATATCTGAGTATTCCTCATATGCCGGTTAAGCCGCGCAGCGTGTATTATATGATACCCGCTCTGCGGGTTGAGTAACACTTATTCATATTGTTGGGCATGTCAATGTAACAGATACGGTAACCCAATTTGTGACGCAGCTGAGCAGCTCGTCAACTCTAGGCCCCTCTAATTGTTGGATGTTCATGGCATGGTGATATGAAAACAAGCTGCCTGTCAAATCACAAATACACCACCATCCATTATTCTTTGTCAATCCCAGGTGCTGTCTGCTATCTCTGGCTATTGTTCCAACCAGGAGATTTGTACGTGAACTTGCGCGTACACTGGAGAGCACTGAAGACTACTGGATGGAAAAAAATTCTTTTAAGCAAATCACTGTCAGCCAGGAACAATGAATATAATAGGGGCACCCAACCAGTGCTAAAACGTTGCAATAGACGCGTTGTATTTGATACTATCTTGAGTG
>QLPI01024437.1:0-13470 GCA_003314275.1 Chroogomphus rutilus
TGTATTGCCACTCCTATCTCAAACCCACCCTCCAGACACAGCTCTTGTGACCTCCTTGCTTCTTCACAGACCCATTTATTCACTGCTGTATTCTTGTTGACTTCATCCCATGAGTTCTTATCATGTCCCCTTTGTTGACCCCTTTGACAGATCATTTGGCACCACAGTCGGTGCATTGGTATTGGAACATGCATGTACACATGTGACACCACGAACATGACAAATGTGCCATACATGCATGTGCTGCCACAAATGCATCATATGTGCATGTGCTGCCACAAACGTACCGTACACACATGTCCACCATAAACATGCTATATGCACATGCACCACCTGTAGCAGTTATGTGCAGTAGCTAGATACAGAAGGACTCAGTGAACGGACAGTTCATTGATATGTACTATTACTATACCTAGATACAGAAGGACTACAGTACAATTAGTGTCTTTGTATTTAGGCATGCAAACGGTTCACTGAGGGGCTGCTTTCTAGTAATTCAATATATATATGGTCTTGGTTGAACATGACCGGGACATCCATTAATTACTGCATTCAGTGCTTACACATCTCAGTTCCAACACTCCCCCTTAAGCAGAATGCATTCCGACTATTGCATTCAGATATAGCACCTTGTGTCAAGGGAGGGCCTTTGTAAACATGTCAGCTGCCATTTTGTCTGTTGGTACATAGTGACATGAATCAGTCCTTCGTGCCCAGCTTGGCATATAAAGTGGTAGTGGATGTCGATGTATTTTGTCTGGGGATGGTATTCGTCGTTCTTGGTAATAGAGATGGCGGAGACATTGTCAAGGTGAATTGTGATCGGTTTCACAAGTGGCCGTGCAATTTCCACCAGAAACATGCAGATCCAGAGTGCTTCCTTCACAGTGTGAGTCACAATGGTGTACTCAGCTTCAGTAGTTGACAATGCAACAATAGGTTGCTTCTTTGAGCTCCAGGAGACAGCTCCTCCATCAATTGTGAATACATATCCAGACACAGAGTGTCTATATTCCTGTGAGGCCCAGTCCATGTCCGAGAATGCTTCAAGTCCTTTCTGCACTCCTCCAATGATGAGACAGGTATCCTTCGTTCCCTTAAGGTAGCAAAAAAACCCTCTTGATAGCTTCCCAGTACGCTCTCCCTGGGTTTTGCATGAACTGCGCCAGGAAGGAGATGGCAAAAGAGATGTCTGGGCACATGCCTAGTGCTGCATACATGAGGGATCCGATGGCCTCCCTGTAGGGCACATTTTGCATTTCATCAAACTGGTGTGGGGTGGAAGGGGATTGGGATAGTGACAGTTTGTAGTGGGGGTCAAGTGGTATGCTGAGCGGGTTAGCATCCTGTAAATTAAACCTCTCAAGTATTTTATCAATGTATGCACATTGTGAGAATGAGATTGTTTGTATCATATGGTCCTGCTTCACCTCTATTCCCAGTAGCTAGCTCAGATCCCCAAGATCTTTGATTTTGAGGACAGTGTGCAATTCATCCTTGAATGCACAGATCACAATTTTTGAGTTGCCAGCCATGGTGAGGTCGTCGACGTCTACAGCAATGATGAGAGTGTCCTGGCTGGCATATTTGTGGAATACAGCATGTTCAACTTTGCAACGCATAAATACAAACCTGTACATAATGCCACACAGCATATTGTACCATTCCCTTCCTGACTGTTTAAGGCCATAGATCACGTGGTTAGGGAATGGCATGGGTCACCCATGGGTCAAATGTGGATGACCCACACCCGACCCATGGGAAACCCAAACCTGTCAACCCATGGGCTTTATCCCATGGGTCAATGGGTGTCAGGTGCGTACCACACCCACATGCCTGCAGTGTGTTTGTGTCATACATCGTGTTTGTGCCGACACAAATACACTGTATATGCACATGCCAACATGAATGTGCTGTGCGCATATGCGCTGACATGAATGTGCTGTACATGCACGCACTGACATGAACGTGCTGTACGTGTATGCACCAACTCGAATGCACTGTATGCATACGTGATGATTTGAATGTACTGTACATGTACGCACCAACTCGAACATGCTGTACATGTACGCACCAACTCGAACATGCTGTACGTGTATGCACCAACTTGAACATGCTGTACGTGTACGTGCCGACTTGAATGTGCTGTACATGTATGTGCCGACTTGAACGCACTGTATGTGTACACACCAACTCGAATGCGCTGTACGCGTATGTGCTGACTCGAATGTGCTGTATGTGTACATGCTGACTCGAACACACTGTATGTGTATGTGCCGACTCAAATGTGCTGTACATGTACACACCAACTCGAATGCACTGTATGCATACGTACCAACTCAAACGTGCTGTACACATATGCACCAACTCAAACATGCTGGCATGGATGCATTGTATGTGCATATGCGAATGCGCTGACACGAACGCATTGTACATGTGCATGTACAGCTCGTTGGTGTCGGTGTGTGCATGTCATGCGTGTGTCACATGCATATGTGTGTCATATGCACATGTATGTCATATGCACATGTGTGTCATATGCACATGTGTGTCATATATGTGTGCATGTCGTACGCACACATATGACAGGAGCAAGTGCCCAGTTAGGTGTTATATGTGTACATGGTTGATGCACCAGGTTGGGCTGGGTCACAGGTGCTTTCAGCCTGACCCGCACCCAAACCCAAGGGTACCCGACCCAGTGACCCATGTGGGTTGGCTGAACCCATGCTATTCCCTACATGTGGTTGAGGTGGCAAATGTGATGTTCTTGTCCAGGAACTTTATAGCCTTTGGCCTGGCACATGTAGACTGTCTCTGTAATCGGGGTGTTGAGGTATGCACCATCAATGTCGGTCTGCTCAAGTTCCCAGTCATTCCTGACTGCTATGGCGGCAATGATATAGGTGGCAGAAAGTTTGGCAGTGGGAGAGAACATTTTGTTGTAGTCTATCCCTTCCATTTGGGAAAAGCCTTGCACAATGAGCCTGGTCTTGTGGGCTACAACATTACCATTTGCTTTGTGTTTGTAGCGGAAAACGAGCTTGCTGCCAATGATGTTGGCACCGTCTAGGGGTTCTACAAGATCCCACATGTGTAGGAATAGCACGGGTTAGGGTAACCCACATGGGTCACCGGGTTGGGTGCCCTTGGGTTTGGGTGCGGGTCTAGCCGAGAGCACCCGTGACCCAGCCCAACCTGCCGCCTCAACTATGTACGCACATATGACACGCACACACCACACATGCACACGTATGACATGACCGTGCCGTATGCACACGCGTATGATACGAATGTGCCATACGCGCATGCACCGACACCGATGCGCCATATGCACATGCTGATACCAATGCACCATATGCATGTGCTGACACCAACATGCCTTACGCACATGTGTATGACACGCACACGTGCAGTGCGTTTGTGTCATACGTCGTGCCTGTGTACGGCACGTGCGGGTGTGGCACACACCCGACACCCGTTGACCCGTGGGAAAAAACCCATGGGTTGATGGGTTCGGGTTTCCTATGGGTCGGGTGTGGGTCACCCACATTTGACCCATGGGTGACCTGTGCCGTTCCCTACACATGTGCAGCATTGCATGCTGGTCCAGCTCCCGCTTGATAGATGCATCCCATGCTGGCCAGTCTTTGCATGAACATGCATTGTCCAGGCTAACCAGGTCAACTCCCATGCTCTGGGTAGCTCCGCCATCGTGTGTTCTAGCGAGCAGTGTATCACTTGTTTGTCTGCCACACTGATCTCCTCTATCTCCTCCAGGACTGCTAAGGCAACATTCCCAGTGGGGGCAGGCAGCCCCTTAGGGTATATGGGGGCATTCGCATGGCCGGTACTGGTGCCAGTACCATCGGCAATCTCACACATGTATGTGGATTGCTTTCGCATGCAGTAACCCCTGCTGAGTGAATCTGCATCCATGTCCACATCCTCAAAACATTCGAGTGGGTTGATGCACGTGTGACCTGTTGGTGGGTCTGGTGGTAGTGGGGGTGGTCCTTAGCTGTGATGGGTACCGCTGCCGATGCCTTTGTTGCCGTTGCTGTGGCCATGAGGGGTGCCACTGATGCTTCTACTGCTGTGGGTGATAGACTCCTCCTCAGTAGTTGGTGTATTAGCAGGCATGACCAGGACCGGTGCATCAAATGTCATATTGTATTTGATGGTGATGTGACATTTTCCAGGCCAGTAAACCCTATGGCCCTTACTCTCATTGCTGTACCCCATCCATCTCCCCTCATCTGCCTTGGAGTCAAGCTTGCCAGCATGCTCCTTCAGCACAAATACCTTTGTTCCCCACTTGGGCAGGTCGGTTAGGTCAGGCTTCACACCATGTACAAGCTCATATGGCATTTTGCCATCGAGTGCACACATTGAAGTTCTGTTTTTGAGCCAGACCGCATGTTGGACTGACTTGGTCCATAGGAATTTTGATAGACTAGCTGTCAGAAGCATAGCCCGTGCATGCTCCAATAGCATTCTATTCAGATGCTCTAACACACCTTTTTCCTGTGGTGTGTCATGTATGGTAAGACTTTGTATGGTTCCTTTTGACTTAAGGTATGCCGTGAATTCCTGGGAGAGATATTCACCCCCACGGTCGGTTTGCAGGTGCTTCAACTTCACGCCATGCTGGGTTTTGACCCATGCCTCATACTGCTTATAGCAGTCAAAAGCTTCCCCTTTCCTTGCCATTGGAATGAGATAAGTCCACCTGTTATGGTCATTGGTGAAGCTAATGAAGTACTCCTTTCCGTCGTAGCTCTGGGGGTTCGCTGGCCCCCAGATGTCCAAGTGGGCCTTTTCACCGAAGGTGGAGGCTCATGGTCCCTCCCGCACCTGTGGGGACAGACTTGCTCGTAGGTTTTGCTTCTGCACATCCCTTGCAAAAGCTTGACTCACTTGACATATCAAGGTCGAGGCCAGTTATGATACCATTCTGGACAAGCTTCCGGGGGGTCTGTGGGGATATGTGTCCCATGTGCTGATGCAGCTCATCCACTGTGAGTTGTTTTCGCACTATGTTTGCCGATGCTGCCACAGATTTATGCTCTACCTTGTAGAGCCCATTTGAGAGCAGGACTTGCCCCAGCAAGGCCCCCTTCGTGTCTCGAATCAAACACTTTCGGTCCTTCAATAGGACCAAGTAACCGGTGGTGTCACAACACATCAACAATATGAGTGTGAATGCCAGGTCTGGGCAGTACAGCACATCCTTTAATATAACATGTGTCATTGTTTTTCCATTGGGAATACCAATTCTCATATTCCCTATTCCAGTAGCTTGGAATATAGTCTTGTCTGCAGTGTTGATTGCACATGGTGCGATCTCCTTGAAGGTAACGAACCAGTGCCTGTCTGGTGACATATGCCCTGACATGCCCGAGTCAGAGATGTTGACTTCCTGTCCCATCAGTGCACTCATTCCCAGTGTGAGTGTGGTCTCAGCAAACATCATCGTGAAGGCAAAATCTTTGCCTTCTGCTACCATGTTTGCTGAACTGGTTCCCTTTGTGTCTTCCTCCTTTTTGTCTTTCTTTTTGGCTTTAGAGCGGCAGTCCACTCTCTTACATATGTCCCTTTTTCCCACAGTTCCAACATTCCATGTCAGTTTTCATGGCATTGGAGGTGCCCTTGCATCCCTATAACTTCCCATGCCCTTTTGCTGCAGTGAGAGCATTTTCACTTGCCTTCAGTTGGTGCTCCTCAATGGCAAGTCATGCAAACTCATCAATCAGCATGTTGACCACCTGATCTGGCACCAACTTCACCTTCGTGTGCATTGCTGACATTGTGATCATGTTAATCAATGGGCAGTACAACTTGGGAAGTGAACCAAGGATGACGGTCACTAAGTCATCGTCAGTAAGTACAGTGTTCATCTCTGCCAGTTGCTCCTGCATCCTCATGAGTGCCTCCAGGTGCATATGGATGTTTGACTTGTCCTCGCACTTCATCTCGTACATCTGGGGCCGCATATCGACCTTGACAGTGAGTGCCCTGGTTTTATGCTTTGAACATACAGTGTTCTATATATCCTTGGCTGTAGGGAGGTTGTGGATCTCAATGAGGAGACTCTCAGGAACCATGGTAAATATCTGGGCTATGATCGTGGCCTCCCACTGATTGTAATCATCCCAGTGTTTTTCCAAGTCATCCAGGTCCTCTTCCTGCTTAACCATTAGCATATGGCCCCTGGGGTAGGTGGGAATTGGAGGGGGGATCCTGGCAGTCCTGTCGAGGTGACATTTGGCACCATGAGTCACAGACAGGGTGGCTAACATTTGACTCTTCCAGGTGACCCAGTTCATGCCATCCCTGGCCAGCTTCGGGATGACGAACAACTTAGAGGTGGGGGTTGACATATTGGGCTCTGCGGGGCCCATAACCTGTAGCAGTTATGTGCAGTAGCTAGATACAGAAGGACTTAGTAAACAGGTGGTCCACTGGTATGTACTATTACTATACCTAGATACAGAAGGACTACAATACAATTAGTGTCTTTGTATCTAGGTGTGCAAACGGAATACGCACCTTAGTGAATGGGCAGTTCACTAAGGGGCTGCTTTCTAGTGATTCAATATATATATAGTCCTGGTTGAATATGACCAGGACATCCATTCCTTACTGTGTTTGGTGCTTACATGTCTCAGTTCCAACACCACCATGAATACACTGCTACAAATGTGCACATGCAACCATAAATATGCTGTATGTGCATGTGCCACCAGGAACACACTGTACATACATGCGCTGACATGAACTCAATGCCATGAACATGACATATGTGCATGCCATGAACATGACATATGTACATGCAATGTAACTGCATGTGCCACCATAAATGCAATGAATGTGCCATATGTGCACATGCTGCATGCATGTGGGTGTGGTGTGCTATTATGGCCCATGCATGTGGGTGTGGTGTGCTATTATGGCCCATGCCCCCAATAAACCCATATTAGTCCCCACAACCACCTGTACCTTTTCCAGGACTTTCTGACCATTAGAAGTCTAGAACAATCACTTTCCATAAATCTATTGCATCAACCTGAAGTTCTGCAATCCTGAACCCTCGCAATTCCATGACCTAGGTTCTGCTCCTTGATAAACAATGCGCAGGATCATCACATACCTCACTCCCTTGTTCTCCCTTTTCTATTAGCCCCTTGTATTCTTTCCCCCCCTTGTCTTTACTTGGCAATAGATAGTACAAGGATTAACTACATGTATATAAACCCCCAGTCAACTGGACTATTTGCCAGTACGAATATCGACTTAATTTGCATTATAGTTTCCGATCCAGTTCCGGTAAACTTTCCAACTTTCTGAAATTAGGGACAGACAATTGAGGAGGGTGCAACACATAAGTTGAAGCCAAGTCCCTTTGACCTCAAATACTCAAATGACTAATCGTAACAACCTTATACTGCGACCATCCTGAAGTCTCCGGTGCTTCCCGTCTTTCCAACTTCCCATCTCCATCTGTGAATCTGCGACCCCCTTCTGGAAACCCCTTTGGAAGCCTCCAGAAACCCCTCCAGAAGTATCTAGCTAAGCATCTGACACGTGGCTTTAACATGTGCACCCAACACCTGTCGACCCATGGGAAAAAACCCATGGGTTGATGGGTTCAGGTTTCCCATGGGTTGGGTGCAGGTCACCCACATTTGACCCATGGGTAACCCATGCCATTCTCTATTGGTGTGATCCAACTAACAAAGGCCATTGTCATTGCTGCAATTATTCAAGTTATATCACTGCATATTGCATTTATGATATACCTTAGAATGTCAACTCTGAAAATGATATTTCTTCCCGTTATGGGCATGTAAGCACCGAGACGATCGCTTCGGTATGTTCCATTTTGGGATGGAACGCAAAGAGAACTCGAAAAAGGGTCGCAGAAATTTCATTAAAATGGTAGAAAAATATATCAATCGCTGCATAGATCCTGCGCACGTATTAGGCGACATATATGCCACCTCTCGACTCGACTCGACTCGACTCGGTAATAAAAGGCTCGGAAGGTGCATGTATATGCATATATGCACCTTAATAGACTCAACTCGGCTCAGAAAATTGGTGGAAATTCAATCTTCATCAATAAAATCATAATTTACTCATAAAATGTTATAAGTGTCATTAAAATCGTGAAAAATAGTGTTTGCTTATGCCAACAGTCTGGCGGCACCATGTGATTCTCTGTCCTAAGGACTTGATAGTATTATTATGAAGATGATTGTGAACCTGCGTGTGTAATGGAGGCTATTGGATGGAAAAAAATCTTAAGAGGCACCGCAAATCACAGTGAGCCTTGAGAACCAAAAATATATGGGGTACCAGACCGGTGGTAAACACTAGAATAGACGCGTTATATTTGAACTTATCATGAGTATCGCCCGCCGGTGGTCAATCTGACGTTGGCATAGCCTTGGCCTGGGAACTTATAGTGCACGGACCCACGTCTCTTGGTTCGATCCATCGACACCACCATCTTTTAAGGCATCTACCTCGCACTATCATGCCCGAACATTTGCGCTCGAATACACAATTTACGTGTTCCTCGGGGGGCATAAACCTTAACTTGAGAAAGGTGACCATCAGTGAGCGTGCTTGTTGAGTAATACCTCAGACTCGAAGAGCTGAGGCATTTTCTTTGTCCCTTACAGATGCAAGACGTGACGTGAATATATCGATCACCACTAGTAAGTGCGGTGACGAGTTAGAGCTTTTCACGCCAAGACTCATTTTTTTAGACCCTCCAGTCGATGTGTTCGACTTGCTCAAACCTGCTGAAAGGGCATCTTATAACACACGCAACGCCGCTGAAGATGTCGAATTTCCTGGGTGCATGGAAAACACGCGTGTACGGATATTGGATGACCTCGAGAGATGGGCGCGCGATGCTTCAGCTCCAAAGGTCTACTGGCTAAATGGTCAGCTTGGAACGGGAAAGACAAGCATCGCTCACACTCTCAGCCAGCGTTTGAATGCGCAAAAGATCCTTGGAGCCAGCTTTTTTTGTTCCCGCTCAAGTTCAGCATTAACCGATGCAACACGGATCATTCCTACGATTGCCAGCATGCTTGCTCGATCTAATCCCAGGATCCGATCAGTTATCCATGATCTCCTCATCAGCACACCTGATGTGGCTGATCTCAACACACTGTCTGACCAGTTCAAGTCTCTGGTGATAGAGCCCATTAAGCTTGTCACAGAGAGCCAACATCTACTCAATAATGTTGTTGTTATAGATGCTTTGGATGAATGCTCAGAACCTAGGAGAGTGAAGCTGTTGATAAAAACAATTCTTGATGGTGTAGTGGATTTACCTCTAAAATTCTTCATTACAAGCCGACCAGAGACATGGATCACAGCATCCTTCCTTCATAGTTCTGAAACTTCACTTCAAGAATTTTCTCTTCATAGAGGATCATTCATGGACGATGAACAAACAGATATTGAAACATATTTGAGATCTTCACTGTCCAGATTAGAGACCAAGTGCGGATATCCTGAGCTTAACATTCCCTCGCCATCCGAATCTGAGGTCAAGAATCTTCTTGACCGATCGGATGGATTATTTATATACGCTGCCACCGCCGTGCGGTATATTGACGACACGAACGTAAATCCCAGGGCGCGCATAACTGAACTCACACGCTTTGCGTTGCCTCTCCCGTCTCTGGACAGCTTCTACAATTTGATTATGGACGGGGCATTCCGGAATCTCCTGATTGACAAAGAAAAGATGGCGAGACAGGATTTGCTTGCCGCGGTGGTCTGTGTTCAAACTCCATTGACCATCGCTGGGATTGCTTCCTTGTTAGAGAAGGCATGTGATCAGGTTCAGATTGACCTATCTGGATTTCGTTCGGTAATCCATATTCCCTCTACCAATGATGGGCATGTCACCATCCTTCATGCCTCATTCCGTGAGTTCGTCGTCGATCCCAAGCGCTGCCTAGCGCACAGCGTAGATGTATCGGATGCACACCATAAACTGGCCATCAACTGTCTTGGACGCATGAATAAGTCCCTTCGTCGTAATATTTGTGACTTGGCTGAAGATAGGAGTCAGACACTCCCTCATGAAATCACAGATTCTGGTGTCATTCCGGAGGCCCTCCGATACTCGTGCGTGCATTGGGCATTTCATTTTCTAGAAGCGTTGTCCCCTGCTGAATCGTTAACGATCCTCGATGCTGTTTCTGAATTTGCCGATAACCATCTCTTGCACTGGTTCGAGTGCCTCAGTGCCTTTGGCGAGCTAGAATCCGGTGTCAAGTCCCTTCGCAAGGCAAAAGAGGCAATAACAGTGAGTTCACCGGTTGGAGATGAATTCTAGCTCACCATTTTAGCAGAAATATTCGATAATGCACAATAATCACGGGTTGGTGTTCGATGATGCTCGTCGATGCCTCCAGATGGGATTTGAGGCAATCAGCCACCACTGCCTCAACACCTATCGCTCGGCGTTGACATGGATTCCTAAACAGTCCCTACTCCGACAGAAATATGCGACATCCTTATGCAGCGCACCTCAAGCTAGAGTCGCCTTGGGTCTGGCAGATTCATGGGGGCTGACATACGAGCATGCCATGAGACACCGTGCAGAGGTATTCTCTGTGATGTTCTCTAGTGACGGCAGTCAAGTTGTATCTGGGTCAAAGGACAAGTCTGTTCGTATTTGGGACACGGCTACGGGAGAGTTGGAACGCATACTGGTGGGGCATTCGGGAACGGTGGGGTGCATTGCCATCTCGCATGATGGGACACGTGTCCTGTCTGGTTCGCAAGACGCGTCAGTGCGGATCTGGGATATACAAACAGGAGAGACGGTGCACATATATGAGGGACATTCGGATGCAGTGCATTCTGTGGCTTTCTCACCTGACGGGATGCGTTTCGTGTCTGGGTCGTTGAAGTCCATCCGGATCTGGAGTGTGGTTGCCGGGGAGACCGAGCGGGAACTAAAGGGGCATTCCGATTGGGTGTGGTCTGTGGCTTTCTCTCCCGATGGAACACGTGTTGTGTCTGGGTCGAGAGATACAACAGTGCGAATATGGAATGGAGCAAAGGGAGAGATAGAGCGCATATTGGAGGGTCATTTAGATTGGGTGACGTCTGTCGCTTTCTCCCCCGACGGGACACGTGTTGTGTCTGGTTCCAAGTCACTCCGTATCTGGAATGCTATTAGCGGGGACATGGAGCACATTCTGGAGGGTCACCCGAATGCGGTGATGTCTGTTGCCTTCTCGCGTGACGGGACACGAATTGTGGCTGGCTGTCTTGACTCTTCGATCGGCATCTGGAATGCGGGGACGGGAAGATTAGACCACGTGCTGAAGGGCCATGCGAGTGCAGTCAGGTCTGTTGCATTCTCTAGTGACGGGACACGCATCGTCTCTGGGTCGGGGGATTGCTCTGTCCGCATTTGGAATGTGAGCGAATTGGAGACAGAACGCGGATCGAGCACAGTCTCACGTGAAAGAACACGCATCTCATCCAAGATATCTCATGTTTTGCATGTGATCCGGGGCAAGAGAAATCGCCGACTGACGGGACATTCCCGTAGGGTGTACTCAGTAGCATTCTCGCCTGATGGCGCACGGGTCGTTTCTGGGTCAGACGACAACTCAATTCGGCTCTGGAATGCCAGCACTGGAGAGGTGGAGCGTGTTTTGGAGGGTCATGCGGGTGATGTGAATTGTGTGGCCTTCTCCTCTGATGGGAAGCGAATCGCGTCTGGTTCGGACGATAAGTCGGTGCGGATATGGAGTGTGGCTTCAGGCAAGTTAAAGCACGCACTGAAGGGCCATTCAGATTGGGTGTGCTGCGTTGCATTTTCACCTGATGAGACACGTGTGGTTTCTGGTTCAAAGGACCACTCTGTCCGGATTTGGAATGCCATGACAGGGAAGGTGAAGTACATACTTGAGGGACATTCAGATAACGTGCGGTGTGTTGCTCTCTCGGCTGATGGTGCACATGTTGTGTCTGGCTCGGAAGACTGTTCAGTCCGGATATGGAATACGACTACCGGGATAGCAGAGCATATACTCGTGGGACATGGCCCTTGGATGACATCCGTTGCCTTCTTGTTTGATGGAATGCGAGTTGTCTTGGGTTCATTACATCCTTCAGTTCAAATATCGAATTTCATCACCGGTGAATCGACTTCATTGGCCGAATCCGCATCCATCGCATTGCCAGACGGAAGCCGAGTTACTCACATCTTCCCAGGTGAATTTCAACTCGTTGCCCCAGACGAGCATCTTGTGTCCCTATCTTTCAATAAGGACTGGATTCTTGCGGACCCTCCGTTCGTACCTTGCTATTTGCCCCCCGAGTTTCGTGGTTTTTACCGATATTCATTCTCTAAATCCAAAGCATGTTTTGGATATGACTCAGGACAGGTTGTGATTGTAGATCTTAATCCTGTCCAGTCATAATTTGCCTTCTCATAATGATATAATGCTGAAAACATATTATTGTATTCCTAAAATTTATGATTACTCTAGCTTCCTCTGGGCTGTTCTCATATTTGACTCAATTGACATTAATTAATGTTAGATATTCAGAATAGGCACTGATATTCTTGGCCCAGCACTCCATGGCCCACTGAATTCAGTTCAGGAATTTTGAACAGTCAGATCCGTGCAATATATCGCCTATAGGGGCGTGGGCCCCAGGAGGCAGCTGACACAGTTGATACGCTCGCCAGTCCGGCTCCTCTCCTGGCAGGAAAAAGCATTCCATGATCTGCTCAGCAAGGAGAAGAGGTCCACAAGAGACGATATGCTTGTCACTGCAGCCCTCCTCCAAAATTTGCTCTCCACAGCTAGCATTGCCTCCTTGTATAGACATGATCCATGTCCATTTAATTCAGTTTTCAATTTTCAGCCCACTGAGCACAATCATGTAAAAATTATTCATGCCTCATTTGATGAATTTATGGTGGATCCCCAATGCTGCAAAGAACAGCATAGATTATCCAAGAGATCATCAAATGATCACTGTCAATTGCCTACAAAGGCTGAACATAAGGCTGAATGTGATTACTACATGTACTGTTGGTGGGTTGCTATATTTATATCTCCCTTTGTAGCTGCAGCAGAAAATTTGAATTTGTTCAGGTCTTGGAGTCCAACCTTGTGAATCATCAAGCATGCAAACTCATGGTAAATGGTTTCCAGTCTTGGTGTATTCTCCTTGACAGTAGGGAATAGCACAGGTTAGGCCAACCTGCATGGGTCACCAGGTTGGGTATCCTTGGGTTTGGGTGCAAGTCAAGCAGAGAGCACCTGTAACCTGGGCCCAACCTGCAATGTTGTCAGGGACCGTACATACTGACAGGCCTCGGGAAAGCCGAAGGGGTCGGACAGGTAAAGGCCAAGTCCTGCAGGCTAGAAGTAGTGGCATGGCTTCAACGTACTCGTGCGTTGC
>QLPI01024447.1:0-10673 GCA_003314275.1 Chroogomphus rutilus
GTGGAGTCCGAGATAGGACCTCGGACTTGTCATCAGGACTCGGAGAGGGTCGTCCCCTGACAGATATAGGATGGTCGCTCGGTCGGCAAAGCCGAATAGATGGGCCTCAGTACATGTACTTGACAGTATCCCCCCCTTAGTGGCTGAACCCATGAAGCCGGAAATTTTTTTTTTTAGAGTTTTGGGATGCCTAAACGTAATGGCGGGATTTGTTTGGGAAGTCCCTGGATTTTTTCCATCACTGCATCATCTCAAACGTCAAAGTCAAAATATGATGGATGCCGAAATCGTCAATGCCGAGCGGGGGCCCGGAGAAACATCGATCGACCGTGGGTGTACCCCAGAACAGGCGGAGAGTGCGGGTTGGGAGCCGCAACAAGCCAACGAGGGTGCGGATGGGGTGGGTGAGGAGGATGTCGCAGTGGGGGCGGTTGAACCGGAGTTCGACGAGACGGTCACTACCAGGAGGCTAGTACTGGCAATATGGGGGGCCGCGGATTATGCGGAAGTTGGTCAAGAGGCCGAGGATCAAGAGGCTGTAGCGGCCGGGCGGACAGAGTTACCCAATACCTCGGGGGTACCGAAGGTTCCTGAGCAGACAAGGGGTAGAAATGCAGAGGTGGGGCCGAGTATGGGAGGGCGTGGAAGAGGGTCGCAGGTGAGTGGTAGCGCGTTCTTCCCTCCTTATTTCTAACAGACTTCTCTTAGCGGAAGAGTAAGCCGACCTGGGGCAAAGTCTACCCGGTAGACCCAGGAGAGGGTGCAGAAGCGGATGTGGCGGTGGAACCCCCATGGAAGAGGCCGAAGCAGGCCTGTCCTAAAAACCAAGCAGGAAGGCTGTCGAACCTGAAGTACTGCTGGCTGGGGGGTCTGGATGGAAGTGGATGGGGAGGATGGACGGGATGAACAGATTGGGACAGATAGAGGGGAGGTTGCGTCGGATGGAGGATGCAATGCGGCTCCTTCTTGAGAGGGAGCCTGATTTATCGGGAAACCCACGATTGGAGGAGTTGAGGGATGTTTTGCGGGATGAGGAGAGGAAGGAAGAGCAGAGGAGGAAGGAAGAGGAGGAGAGGAATGAGGATGAATATGTGTAAATAGATTAGAGGAAATAATGGAATTTGTACAATTTTTTAATCAATTTTTTTGAAGGAAGAAAAATAAAAGAAATCAAGGAAAAAATACAACAAGTCGGAGGTGCCGAGGTGTTCGGCAGCTCGGCTGTGTTATAATGATGGGAGAAGAGGGTGGCGGATGGACTGGGACGGATGTTTGTGGAGGGATTAGAGGTTAAAGGTGGAATGAGGGGATATTTCGGGAGTAAGAATAGTCGTAAAGTCATGAGTGGAGTGTCGGGATCATATAGGGAAAGGACTGAAGGAATAGAGGGAGTGAAGGATGGGACAGAAGGTGATGGACGGAGGGGGTTTTCGGGAGAGGGATGTCTTCGGGAGGGGAGTTTGAGCAGTTTGAAAAGGTTTCTAGCTGGTCACCACCCCCCCCTTTTAGGTAGATGTCCCACCGTCTACTAAAGGTGTCGGCCTCTAGCCGAGAAGAATGGAGGAGGGTCATAAATGCATATGACACGCATATACGGAGTGAAAAAACGGGAACAGATGGGGACGGATGGAAGAGACCTTGGCCGAACGTGCCGAATGACAACGCTGACCGAGAGGTCCCAGCCAAAAACTTGCCAGCCATTCTGGTATACAAGCATGCACAAGGCAGTTGCATTGACTAGGGCTATTGGCGAAGTTTCCAGCGATGGAACAGGATCCTGGGTGAGGCTTTTGGAACAGTGCCAAATGCCGCCTGGACCTAGGCCATCGGGATGCACCTAAAAACATTAGTAGCTTGACGGATTATAATACTGCCCAATACCCTGTTAATCAATGGATTATAGCAGGTGAGCGAGTTGTGCCCGAAATTTGCTGACCGATGGATCTAGTGACATGACAGATGGATGGGTGGACTGAAGTCGTCCGGACGGAAGATCTAGTAGATGTATCTCTGCTTGTTAGCAAGAGATACTAGATCGAGAAAGGTCATAATCATAAGCAAATTTTTAAATGGTCTGTGAGCTGATGCTGATTGATCAAGCATGCCGGACAGAGTGCCAAGGGTGGGGCGTTGCCTTCCAGTCGGCCGGAAAAAACTGAAGTTCTTCTGAACTGGGTGGTTTCCAAATCTATACTGGCATTGGGTGGGAAATGTGGTGAAGCTATGAGCAGATCCTGATTCAAAACAGTTAGAAAGGGCTACCGGGAGACCTGGTTCCGAATAACAAAATAGAAAGATCATTAAAAGGGTGTCTTGTGAGACCATATTTGTAAGCCATGAATGCACGGAAAGTAGTTTGATTCTGGGTATACTGTCAAGCTTTGGTTACTGATGGACTTTGGTACTGCCAAGGGGTGTTGGCGAAAGGTCGGGCGGACTATGGCCAAGTCCTGCAGGCCAAGAGTAGTGGCGTTGGCTTCAACGTGCTCGTGCATTGCACCTACTTGCCATGTGTGCCACTGTATTTGCAACAGACAGATACTCAGGGGGATGCTGATGATGCCGGCCCAAGTCGAGGACTTAACAGAAGAGAAGAAGGTAGAAGGGCCTAAGCCTAGTCAATACCCAGAATGAGGAAATATATACATGCATGTCCTACTTATATAGGTTAAGAAGCGACATGTGGAATAAGGAATGTGGGACAACAAGGTATGCAGAGCATGTGGTTATTGTCCACAATGAATAAAATTAGAACAAGGAATGCAAAACGGGGATAGAACAATAAAGGATAGGATAATAGAGTCGTGACTCAAGATAGGACAATAAGGAGTGGCCGAGTATAAAACAATGGAGTCGTGACCGAGGATAATACAAGGACAGGAAGTCCCGAGGTGAAACGGACCGAGGAGTGTGGATGGCGGATGTGCCGAGCCGAGACCGGCACACCAAGTGTTATGCTTGTGGCGTGGACACTTGGTCATGGATATAGGATGGTCGCTCGGTCGGCGAAGCCGAATATATGGGTCTTGGTACGTGTACTTGACAACCTAGTTGATTTCCAGAACGAAGAACCATCTACATACATTGGCTACTTATATAGGCTAATAAGTGAGATGTGGAACAGAGTGGCACAAGGAATGGAGAACAATAAGGTATGAAGAATCATGTGGAGGTATTGTCTACAATGATCAAGAATAGAACAAGGAATGTGGGTGAGAATAGAACAATGAAGTATGACCAAGAACAAAAGAGTGAGTAAGAATAGAACAATAGAGAGTGGGTGAACATAAAACAATAGTGCCACTGCCGAGTGACAACGAATAGTGAGTGTCCTGAGGGTAAACAGGCAAGGGGAAGGACAGGGAATAAAAGAATGATAAAGAATAGGAGGGTGGGATAGAGATAATGAACCAAATGATGAACCAAATGTACCCAGCCGAGGCCACACACTGGTGAGGGATGATATGGGTAAGGGTTGGTGGTCGGTACTGCCGAGTAAATCAGAGCATGGTATTGTGGGCTTTACAGACACTAGGCTGTGCATACACTGCCTCTGCCCTTAATCACAAGCCAAAAACTGGTCTATAATCCCCATTTATTGCTAAATAAAGAAAATTACCTAGGAAACCTGTAAGTCATATCTCAGAAAATGACTCACAATTAGAACTCCTATTTTAGCTGTGACTCATTCCAGTCATGTGACCTCACAAATGACTCATTGTGTCTCAGATGGCATGAGTCACTGGATTCTGATTGGACAAGGACAGTTTTAGGGATATAAAGTAGATATCAGAATGTACCCTGAATTCTGAGACAAGGTGCATGTGATTCTTTGACATAACTCATTCCCAAGAACTGTGATCCTATTGGCTTGTACTATAAATAGTTAGGAGATAATTTAGCTTACTAATTGTCCTGTCAATTAGTATAAAAGGAGGCCTTCCTGCCCCCCTTTGAAGCAATAAAATCAATCATCTCCTTTCCACTTGTCAGTGTGACATTGTGAGTACTCTTAGTCAGCTGTTGATAGTCCAGCTCCTAGGTTTACATAATAGTATTAGTACTGTTGATAGTCTAGTATTAGTATTATCTTTCTCATATATTAGTATCATTGATAGTCTGGTATTTGTATTAGATTCAGCATAAGTAGTTGATAGTCCTCTTAGTAAAACTGATTCTACAGAGTGAGATTGTTCTGTCGATAGTCCAGTTCAATTGCATTCTACCCTGAGGGTTTCTAATCAGTGATAGTCCTGATTAAAGACTGTTTTGTCTCTTGAGATTACTTCACTGTAATTTCTATTTTGGCCTCACCCTCATTTTAGAGTCATTGATTGGGTTATCCACTCAGTCCACTTACTTCCTCTTTCCTCTAAGTGCATTCCCTTTCATTGGAATATCTCTGGACCCCTAAGTGTCCTGAACCTACAGACTTTGATAGTCTCATTCATTGCTGCTAAAAAATGCATCACTTACTTGTCGTATTAGCTTGCTAGAGTTATTGCACAGTTTGTGACCAAGGTACAAACATTAAATTATTTCTGGAGTTGTGCTGCAGCAGGGTTTGAAACTCTTCTTCATCTCACTTCACTACCTGCAGTGCTTGACTGAAGTGTTATATCTTTAACACCAAGGTCTTGTCCAGGTTCCAAAACACCAACCCCTATCTTGACTTGAGTCTATGAACGAGTTGAAAGAATGGATAGAGGGGGCACTGTCTGAGGCAAAGGCAGCCCTAGTAAAGGTGAAGGATGACATGGTGACCTACTACAACTGCAGGAATCAGCCAATGCTGACATTTGTGCCAGGTGATAAGGTATACCTTGATGCTAGTGATATCTGCTGTCAAGTGTCGGTAATGCTGAAGATGTGGGTGGGGAGTGGCCAAGTCCCGCAGGCCAGAAGTAGTGGCTTTGGCTTCAATGTACTTATGTGTTGTGCCCTACTTTCCATGTATGCCACCAATTTGGAACAGAAGGGATACTCAGGGAGTGATGAAGGTGCTAGCCTGAGTAGAGGACTTTACAGGAAAAGAGAAGGTAAGGGGTCTAAGCCTAGTTGATACCCAGAATGAGGAAGTATGTACATGCATGTCCTACTTATATAGGTTAAGAAGCGACATGTGGAATAAGGAATGTGGGACAATAAGGTATGCAGAGCATGTGGGGGTATTGTCCACAATGAACAAAAATAGAATGGAGGAATGTAAACAGGGATAAAACAATAAAATAGAATAATAGGAATGTGGCCAAGGATAGGACAAAGGGAGTGCCCGGCTATAAAACAATGGGTTATAACCGAGGATAAAACAATAGTCAGATGTCCCGAGGTAAGATGGGTCAAGGAGTAAGGAGCGGACGGGGTAGGATGAATGGATGGTGAATGAGGCAGAGTGGATGAGGGATTGGGATAAGGAATGTGGATGGTGGATGTGCCGAGCCAAGACTGGCATATCAAGTGACTTGCATGTGGTGTGGACACTTGTACATGGATGTAGTCTGTTCGGTCGGCACTCTCAAATTATTAGACACTCAGTACATGTACTTGACATCCTATCAAGTACATGTACCGACTACCCATTACCTCGGTAATGCCGACCAACCAACCCTTACCCACACACCAGTGGCAAGGCTTCCATCACTGGTTCATGGCCCTGGCTTGGTACATTTGGTACATTTGGTACATCATATGGTTCACCACTCTCATCCCATATCCTCCATCCATCACCATTCCCTCATTGTTCATTCCTTCCCTTAACCGATTCCCTTGGGAACAATTATTATTCATTTATTATTCAGCCAGGCCCTATTGTTTTATCTTTGGCCATCTTTCCATTGTTCTATTCCCATCCACTCTCTTATTATTCTATTTTTAGCCATATTCTATTATTCTATTCTCGCTTACATTTCCTATCCTATTCTTGATCACTGTGGACAATACCTCCACATGATTCTTCATACCTTATTATTCTTCATTCCTTATGCCACCCTGTTCTACATCTTGCTTCTTAACCTATATAAGTAGCAGATGTATGTAGAATAGTTCCTCACTCTGAATATCAACTTGGTTCACCTTTGCTCAAGCCAACACTCTCGGCATCTTCATGCCTCTCTTCTGTCCAAATCAGTGGCATGCATGGAACAGTAGGGCACAATGCACAAGCACATTGAAGCCTAGCTACCCTGAATGGTCTGAAGGACTTGACCGACTCCTCGGCTTTACCGAGTTATAACACATCCACACCAATTAGCTGTCAAAGAAATTGGCACACCAGCAACTTGGTCCCTACCTTGTCGATGAATGAGTGGGGTCCTATGTATACCAACTTCAACTCCCAAAAGGCTTGAGTCATCTCTACCCTGTCTTCCCGGTTGTCAAACTTACCCCAGCTCCAGCTAATCCTATCCTAGGCAGACAACAGCCCTTCCTACCACAACTGATCCTGATCGACGATGAGGAACACTTTGAAGTACTCCACAGCCAGATGAGAGCAAATTGACTACAGTTCCTCATCAAATAGAAGGGTTACAGCTATGAGGAGAATTCCTAAGAAAATGAAAATGATATTCAGGCTCCCAACCTTGTTGCTGACTTCTACCATCAGCACCCAGGCACCCCCTGCCAGATCTGCTCAATTAAGGTGTCCACCTTCAGGTCTCGCACACCAGTCCTATCCATCAGGATCAATGCATCAGGGATGCCACATTCTAGAGGGGGGGTGATGTCAGGGGAACCCCTGATAATATGTCCCAACTGACACTGCACCACCCAAGATTCATACCTGCTGCCTGAGATCCATTTGGCCCACTCCTGACCATGCTGAACAAGATACTCACTGAACAGGCATCACAACTGGTGGCCATCATCAATGAGTACCAATCATGGCTATCAGCCATGTACTCATCAGTCACCTGCTATACCAGGGCCCTGGCTCCTTCCAGATTAGTATGGAGATGTTATGGTTTGGTATTACCAATGATGGGGGCAAGAGGTGGTCAAGTCCTGTAGACCATTCGGGGTGGCTAGGCTTCAACGTGCTCGTGCATTGCACCCTGCTGTTCCATGCGTGCCACTGATTTAGGACAGAAGAATGATATAGGAGAGTGCCAAGGATGTCGGCCTGAGTAAAGGACTTTGGTAAAGGAGAGACGGATGAAGGGGTGCAAACCAAGTTGATATTCAGAGTGAAGAATTATCTACATACATCCGCTACTTATATAGGTTAAGAAGCAAGATGTGGAACAGGGTGGCGTAAGGAATAGAGAACAATAAGGTATGAAGGATCATGTGGTGGTATTATCCACAGTAGTCAAGAATAGAATAAGGAATGTAGGTGAGAATAAGATAATAAAAGATGGTTGAGAATAAGATAATAAGAGAGTGGATGAGAATAGAACAATGAAAGAATGGCCGAAGATAAAACAATAGGGCTGTGACCAAATAATTAAAGGAATAATAAGTGTTTCCGAGGGAGACGGGTGAGGGAAGGGTTGGGAAATGGTAGATCAGAAGGGGATAGAGGGGATGGGATGAGAGGGGTGGTCCAGATAATGTACCGAACATGCCGAACTGAGACCGTGTGATGGTGAGGAGTGATATGGGTGAGGGTCAGTCAGTCGGTATTGCCGAGTAAATTGGGACTCGGTATTGTGGACTTGACAGGAGAGTGATGCCTGATATGATATGGAGCACTATGATAACAGTACTTATATACTCATAGTTATCAGGAGATAGCCCTGAGGGCCTATTTCCATATTTCTCTATTTCCTATTTCCCCTATATTTAACTTTTAATTCCTTTCCCTTTATTCAACTCTTCCCTTCTGTCAGGATACAACTCCGAGGGTCTATTCCCTTTTCCTTAAGTTTCCTTACAATTTCCTTAATTTTCCTATATTCCTTTCCTATCTTATTCTCCCTTTCCTTTATTCCAGTTACTGACTATTCCCTACTATTTGCACTTGTTGTGACACAGTAGCTATATAGTTAGTGATTAGGTAAGGGGATCCTCACTCAGTTCTCTTTGGATCCCCTCTACCTAAGGTATGCAACAAGTACTAGTAGTAGCTGATAATAGACTAACCTTTGGATCCCCTCTACCTAAGGTCTGAAAAGCCTGTAGGTAGGCTTTGGGTTTGAGTCCCAGAGTCAGGCCTAGGAGGAAGTCCAGGGCTGGGTGGTGTCCCACTGGTTCTAGCCTCCAGCAGTCATGAGATCAGTACCAACGGAGAGTTGTCCTTACACACACACCACATGTGTACAGGTGCAGCACACACCTGACACCCATCAACCCATAGGAAAAAACCCATAGGTTGATGGGTTCAGGGTTCCCATGAGTTGGGTGTGGGTCACCCACATTTGACCTGTAGGTAACCCATGCCGTTCCCTACCTCCAGGTATAATTTCTTGTTCAGGGTCATCTGGACCTAGATATATGCACTTTTCCTTCTCAATTCCCAACTTCTCAGTGACTGCCTTGATCAGGTGAGCATGTTTCTGCAATTTCTCAGCCTGTTCAGAATTTCCTTTGTAATTTTCCAGCCAGGAAGTGGGGCTCCAGGCATAACCCAATAATTGCCCTTGATGTATTATGATTGGTCCTTGCGAGAAATTAGACACATAAAGATGGGGATTATCTCTTGAAATCAAGGAATCTGTGATGCCATAACAATCTTCTGGGCCCTTGTTTGAGTGAATAATTTTTTCCACAAAGACATTCTCAGAATTTCCCAGGAAAAACATTTTGATAGGAACCAGGGCTGCTGATTGGGATGGAATGCAGACTTCCTGAGAAGCCCTGACATTGGAGTCTAGGATTCTTTGTCTGATCTGTTTCTTGAGATCCTTGGCATGCCTGTGAGCTTTGAACTTGGCAAGAAGTGATGGCAAGTTAGGGATGGTCCTAATTTTGAATGTATGGCCATCCTCTCCTTGTAGAGTAGCTCCAACAGAATTCTGAATAATGGTTCATCTCCCTGAGTTTCTAAACAATAGATAGGTGGAGAATTTGTCTCTGACCTCCCGACGCTCATGTTTCTAAGGCTTAGCGGAGGTTTAGCGGTGATCTGTGCTCCAAGGTAAGAAGTCATGATGTGTCTGTCTTTCCTTCTACTTGACTGTAGACAATATCTGACTGAGAAACCTGGTATTACCATTTCTCAGGTGCCACATCTCAACTTGGAAGTCAGGCAAGTGTCAAGAGATTCTTTGACTTGTCAGCAAGATGCAATTCTGAAAATGGTAACTGGTGCTCTTCATACGTCAAGTGCCATGGATTCAGCTAGTGGTGTCGAGTTTTGTTAACAGAAACAGGCATCAGGCCTAGTACGAGCATAGGTGCTAGGGGAGCTAGGACCGGTATGCCGTCCTATGGTTACATACCACACTTCCCTCTATCCCCATGCATGGCCTTGATAGCCGATATGTACATAAGCCCTCTTGGACCTTTCTCGAACCTCAGCCATTATACTTTCATGTCCATCTGAGTTAACTGCACTGCCATTTTCAGGTTATGGGCCCCGGCCGAACTTAGACAGACACAAACTACAAAGACAGTAACTTTTCTAAAACTCTACCGTCAACCACTTCACAATGACTACCACGAAAAGCACCACAGGATATTCGAACCCCCTGATCTTCACCGATGAGGAGAAGTTCGATGGCACCAACTGGCTGGACTAGAGCAAGGTGATACTAGTCGCCGCTCACCTCCGGGGTGCCAGGGCATACCTCGAGGGAAACATTACTATCCCTACTACCACTGCTACCATGAAAACCACAACCACCCCTACAATTGCAATCACAACAGCCAAAACACCTTGGACATTGCTCACCCCTTCCTTCGACGAATATGATGTTTGCGATGCTTGGACAATGGCACTTTTACGCTACAACATCAAGAACCCTACAGGTCTCGGTGTCAAAACCAACGGTACCACAGCAGAAGCCTGGACCTCCCTAGTATCCCAGTACAAGATCACAAGTGACCTCGCACTTGTCAACGCACAGCGGGAACTACATGGGATAGTCTACTATGACGGCGATGACCTCCTTGCCCATATTGCCAACCTCCGAACAAAGTGGGTGAAGGCGAATTCCATTGGGGCAGCGATCAAAGACACGGACTTCCGCATGATACTTTTGCAATCACTACCAGCATTGTGGGACTCCCTGGTTGCAACCCTTGATGCCTACAAGTCCTTGGGAGATGTCATAGCCCATATCACAATGCATTGGGACCGTATCAACTGCTCGGCTAAGGTCACAACCCCTAAAACATCAGCAATCACACTCAAGGCAGACACCAAATGGGCAGCCCGGAACCACCTCCTCTGCACCAACAAGAACTGTGGTAGACGCGGTCACCTCATCGCAGACTGCTACTGGGAAGGAGGAGGAAAGGAAGGCCAATTCCCACCAGGCTTTTGACAAAGAGGGGGCGCAACAGGCTTCGCATCGTCGACGGTCAGCCCCACATCCTCATCTTCCACACAAACCACAGCAAAGGTGGCAGACACTGAGACTGCATATGCACTGATAGTGGCATTCACTCCTCAGGATCAGAGTGATAGACCCCACCACCAACCGGAAGAAATGACTGCATACCTCATATCTGTAAGGGCAACCCTCCTTCGGACCTGATCTCGCAACTGCCGGAGGCTGGAACCAGCGGGA